>RPOG01001976.1:63301-114315 GCA_008086565.1 Thalassoma bifasciatum
GACACTGTTTGATCTCAGCAGGAAGTTTCCATGAAGGTCAGAAAGCACAATCACATTCAGAGGCAAGAGCATGAAGCTGGCACTCCCTCTTTCCCTCTCTCTCTCTGTCCCTCTCTCTCTGGCTCAAGGACACTTTTCAGCACTGGACCAAAACACTCATCTGTGTATTTTTTTTTTTTTGTGACTCCGTCTGACGTTGAGTTGTGAAAGACCTTTCTACTCCAGGTTAAAAAATATCACCGACGTGTCACCACGTTGCCAATCGCGACGACGAAGTATCGTTCTCCCAGTTGCCAAACTTAGGACCAAACCCACTACACCTCAACCGTACAAGAGGGTCACGTACACCACCAAGAGACGTCCATGTCCACTTTCCTTCCACAGTCCAGAAACATGCTCACAGGTTAACTGCTGATTCTAGATTCTCAAATGTGTGAGTGTGTGTGTAAGGTCTGTCTCTGTCCCTGTGGCTGACTGTGACCTGCCCAGGGAGCACCCGCCTCTTACCCTAAGACAGCTGGGACAGGCTCCAGCCACCCGCCACCCTGAACAGGATATGTGGTAGAAAATGAATGAATGAATAAATGGAAAACCTGGACATTAGGCCTCATTTGTGAACAGTGTGTGTGCACTAATATGTGTTTAAACTGTGCAAACCGAATGTTTCAAGCACAAATCTGGGATTCATATTCTTATATCAATTTATTCTTACACTGCAGACAAAACCAGAGCTTCTTCAGACCGTGTGTACGCACAAATGAAGATGACAAACTTCATCAGGAAATGTGAACTAATACTCTAAACTAAAGCCACAACATATTTAAACTACTTTCGATAAATGGAAAAAGCCATAAATAGTTTCAATACAAAAGAACTGTGAATCGACTGAATGTAAATAACCATGAAATTAATGACTCTTCACCCGTATTTTAAGTAAAACATTGAAATGTCACATCTTTTATGTCAATCATATCATTGACCACTCTAGCCAACAGTGCCATATAGCAGTGCAAACCGAATGAAGACATGAAATAACTTGCTTCTTCTTCTGACTTCATATAATTTCTGAGAAAATGACGCACACACAGCTTCACTGTTTGCTGACTTATTCATTTGTTCACAGAAATACCTAGCATCTGTTTAAATGTGTTGTTTATGTTCTGGATGCCCATTACGATCACCTTCACAGCACCCAGGAGAGACAGCTAATTCATAATCACTTCAGCGGTCAGGACGTGGGCCTGCAGACCAGACTCCCGTTAAGGGGCTGGTGGAGTGGGCTGTGGCTGACGTCAAGGTCGCTGGCACCTCCTCCTGATGCAGCGAACAGATGTCCTATAGATGAATTGGGGCGTGGTAGTATGCTGATTGCAGGTTGTTGTCACGTGTCTGTCAAACTATTCACATTAACTAATATATGCAAGGTGGTGAGGACAAAAATGGCTGGTACACACCTGTCATGAATCCAATGGGGACTTTTCATGAACCGAGAACCAACATTTCTACTCATTTATTAATAAAAGAGGCTCATTGTTGTTACTTCTTTCCTGTTGAATTCAGCTGTGTTATCCAGCAATAATCTATACTGCACCTACATCTTCAAGCCATAAAATTAGAAGACACTTTAAATAATCACAATGCCCCACCAGTGTCTACTAACTACAGCTACTAAGAGGCTCAGTGAAAAGCTCTTCAGAGGAAATACAGAAGGAGCTGTATCTCCGGTCTTCTAATTAGAATCAAAGATGTTTACCTTAACAGGAGCATCCACTGTTATTAAAGAGCACAACATCAAAAGCAAAATTTCACCAAGTGGTCATTTAAACAGGCGGGTTATGAAACGGTAGTCTCAGTGACGTCATCGAAAAGTTTCTAGAGGCGAAGCACCCACATCGGGGGGGGCCGATCCCTTTCTCAGTCTGCAAAACTGCAAACACTTTTTAAACTCAGATGCTAACACTAACAAGCTATCACATCCTGTATTGAGCTGTTACTATAAATCTGATAATTACAGTGATACCTCTGGCCATGATCAGTCGTGTTTTTCTGGGACAGAGACTTTGTTTACCATGAGCACCATCACGTCCTATCACATCACCCACAATCAAACTTTAAAGTCACTTTAGTTAAGTCTCCTCACAGCCCAAAGCTCTGAGACTTGTATGTAAAATGTACACTTATGTCACTGATTTACTTTGCCAGATGGTGTAGTGTCATTAAAGGGACTTTCAATTTACTTGCTGTTAATGGATTCGTGTTTTCCCATTAAAATCTGACCGCAGATGCTGATGAAAAGACATCTGGAAACAACCAACTTTTATGCTGATCATCTGTTTCAAAACATATATTATGAATGTGGGAATCAAGTCCTCACAGTGCTTTTGAATAGACAAGGATGTTTAAATGAATTCCTAATATCATGCAGGAATTTACACACAGAGCAGCCTCAAAACAGTATAATAGTCAACTGGCCTTCTAACTATTTATACTACACTTATGGTTACCCGAAAAATCTTACACTGTTTGGACAAGGTAAATATATCTTTAAAGTCAATGAAACTTTGCTGTCAGTTTTTCACTGATTGATCTCACAGAAGGGCACACAGCAGCTCTTCTGCACTGTGGCCTCAGGTTTGGCCCTCCAGCCCAAAGCAGGTGTGACATTTTCAGGGATGCCGACTGAATCTATTGAAATTGCTGACTTCAACTAACTTCCACTTTATCTATAAACACCCAGAGTGTGGTGGGGTTAAGTTGAGAAATGGGAATCGACACAACACACCTGCCAGTCAAATCAGCCACGTCCCTCATTGTGCATTTACCGCATATATACAGATAATCAAATATTTTCAGCAAACCAAATATTGACTGTATTCACCACATCCCTGTGTTTTCCTGAATCTCTGAAGCGTACAGTCATGCCCAACACTGCCTGGTTATGAGACTGTGTTGGGGCTACAGGCCAAATACACGTCTCATCCTGGTGTTCTCATTCAGGCTGTTCAGAGCATGTCATGACCTCTTAAACTACCCAACTGGAAAAGGGTGACATCATGCCCACACACACACACAGACACTTGACCATGTCCACTCTGTTTTCCTGCCTGTGTACAAATACACATACACAAAGCAAAACTTGTGACACAAATCAGTAAACACAAATGCACACAGACAGGGTATGACAGCACCAAGACACTCACTAAATTTAACAAGACATCAAAAAAAAAAAAAAAAAAGAAAAGTGCCAGCATATCTGCTACAGAAATAGAGGCAGAGGAAACATTTGTTACACCAGCTTTGCCACCTTATCACTAGACTGAGTCATTTAATATTTGCTCATTATTGAGTCATGCAGTTTATGAAATAATTGAACATTTGAGAAAACATTGGTATGATTAGTTTGGCTTGATGCTGTTTATGAATAGAATATTTATAGTCCACTAAAGTTGGAAATTGCCTAAGCCTCTCCTGATGAATATTCAAGCATTTAGAGATTTGCACATTCAATAAAATAGAGGAGTTTAACAGAAAATTTAAACAATAAACAAATGTTATGAGAAAAATGGTTAGAGTTCTGTTGGTTTGTGCGCAGGCCTTTTTTTAAATTCATCACTGTGTCATAGCAAATCTATGAATGCATTAAGAGTAAATGCAAAATTGAATTCAAGAATTAATAGAGGCTTTTATACTGTTTGGACTGTGTGTATATTTGGATATCTGACTTTTACATAAACTTAATTGATTGAACAGAATAGAGACTCAAATTTAGCCCCATCCCTAATTTAGATTTTTTTATTCTTCAAAAGCAACTGTAACTCAGCATCAGTGCAAAGCTTGTGAGCATGATATTCTTCATTCAACCCCTGAAAGGCCAAATTATTTTGTTAAAACAGCAACCGGGGATAGTCATAGGGCAACATGCTTCCAAAATTAAAATTAGGGACTGGTACCTTTTACACGACACAAACGCCGAGTACCTGAGGATCAGTACCAGTAATCAACTATTTTCTGTACTTTTATGCATGTTAATTTTTTTAATGATAAAATCTCAAAATATGTCAATGTAAAATGTATTTGTCAATATGTAAACTTTAAGAAATATATAAAAAAGAACACTCAACTGTTAATACTATAATATTGCAGTTGTTTCACGATTTTTTTCAGCATGCAAACCCTTAACTAAAATTAACTACAACTACAATGTTTTTTTTCTCAATAATGCAAAAATTAAAACCCAGCTGCACGTACTCCATGCCGATGTCCAGCATGGTAAAAGTGCTTTCTCTTCCAATCCCTGACAGTTACGAGGATGCGTTTGGCTACTGAAACATGGTACTGTTTATTTTACGTGAATCAGTACTAAGCACTACTGACAGAATTCAGTCAGTAAAAGTACCAAATTCGGTACCCATCTCTAGCTAAAATAAAAAAGAATAGTGTAGTTGATATGGTTATTCATGTAGAATAAGTTTTAAAATGAGTAAAGTATGGAATACAATAATCGAATACACTATGGTCACTTCTTGCTTCTGAACAGGTAAGTTATTGCACGGGAGGAAAAAATTCACCATGTTGTTAAATATATGTATTGTGTACCATTAATGATGTGCTAAAGTCAAGGGTAGCATGCTGTTCTTTTTTTCAAATATACTATCATATAAAAAGAGTTAAATAATAACACTATTATTTTTATCAATTAAAAATGATCTATATTATTTTCTGTTTTGATGCTTTAGAGAAATGTTCTGATGTATAAAAGTGTGTGCAACTAGTTCTGCAAAATTTATCCCATTTAAAGTACATTTCTGTTAGCATAATAATAAAGCCTTTAGAGGTAGAATGAGTGGGTAGGGGGATTGTGGAGACTGGAAAGAACATGTTCTGCTTTTACAACTGTAGAACATGGAGTAACAACAAGCTGTGAAGACCCGTGTCTGTTTCCCATACAGCCGGAGGTTACAGAGGGGGGCGTGGTGCTCTACCAAAACAACACTTAGCCTATAATGGCGGGCGGCTGTCATGTTGTTGACAGCTGCGTGTACTTTAATGCATACGAGCCGCATATTACGTATTATAGATACTCGCACAATTACTAACCTTATAGAATGATTTATGAGTCTCCTCAGCCGTACTGCAGACACGAAAGATATTATAGCTCCTCTTTACACATATAAAATAAAATTCAACTGAATTGCAGCACTGTTTACAAATAAACAGTCAATAGTTTCTCAGTAGGACGTAACTCTGTCAAGAGGAGCACGAGCAGCTGGCTACAATCTAACGACAGGTCGCGCGACCACTGAAGCTCGAGGGTTCACGAGCGGGTGAACAAGCGGCTAAAGCTGGCAGCCATGACCCCCAGAAACATCTATTAAACTAAGCTTTATAGACGTTCTCCACGGCGTTAGCCTCTTTTAACACATATTTCTATACACCGTACGGTATTAAGAGTAGGCGCAAATCATTAACAAGATTTAAAAGCGTGTTTAAGCTGCGGTTACTCCGAAAACGGGACTGTCCAGACAAATTAGGAGGCAGTCAACTGCACACTCCGGGCCACATGTTCACATCCCTAGTCACTGAATCGACGCTGAGACAAGCAGCTAAAATGAACACAACACCCACTGAGTGAACAATTACAACTGAACTTTACTAATCTTCTGTAGGTGAATTTAGAAAACACTATGATATATTATGGCCTACCTTTAGGTGGCAAAATGACCTCCCCATTTTCTCTCTTCACTGCAGGAGTGTTGTTTAATCTGCTGATGTTGTTGTTGTTGTTGTTAACGTTACTCCCGTGTCCGGGGGTCACCAACACTTTATTTTTCTTTTTCTCCTCTCCACCTCGTTTCTCCTTCTCCCTTTCTTTCTCCCGCTGTTTATCTTTATTAGGTTTCTTGGGTTTGGAGGAGGAAGGCGCTTTGTGTAGGAAGAAATCGCTCTGTCTGAAGACTTTGTGGGTATTAGTCGGAGGTTGGGATCCACCGGTGTTGCTGCTCGTCTTGACCAGGTTTGGGCTCCAAGGATCCGGGCTGCTGCCGTAACTCTGCTGCTTCGTGGACTGCTGGAGTTTCTCTCTGCCGCTACCGTTGCCTCCCACTCCTCCGTCCCTGCTGAGTTTCTTGGGTTTCACGCTCCTTTCCTCGACTCGGACCTTCTTGGGCGGCGGCGGGTTGAAATCCCTGGAAGACTGCGCGCGGTTGTCAGGGGCTCCCTTCGCCTCGGTCGGCTTGGTGACTGGGCTTTTCGCGGAGGCGACCGCCGGAGCTACCGCAGTAGCAGCTCCGGAGAGGTGGACGGAGCCCTGCGAGTCAGCCATCTTGAGGCTTCTCTCTCTATTTACTCTCTTTCCCCAACGGCCGACGTGCAGGCAGGCAGGGGGCGGGGCTAAGGCTTGATTGACAGGTGGAGAGGGAAAAACTGGAGGCGGGACTTCAGAGTAAATGTACAGTACATGCTCTGACCATAGGCTCTGACGTTATTACTTTAAGGTCATTAATCCATCACTCACTGCAGAGTGTTTCGATTCAAAATAAATATGTAAATATCTGCTCTTTTGATACAAATAGATTAAAACGGACTGAAAAATTACAAAACACTGCACCAGGTCCAAACATTTCGAGATGTTTCTTCATTGTGGATGGGGATGTAGGACCTTGAGACCACTTAAAGGGACTGTGAGGACTTTCTGAGTGATCTTGAAAAAGTCTCATATCTATGTGCCTGTTCATAATCCCCAATTCGAAATGAGAATATCAACACTAAAATTGGTTATTTCCAAATCCTAATTCAGACTGGACCGGATTGATGGTTTATTGAAGTCTATATGTCAAAACCACGCAAAATTTAGAGGCAAAATCTATGTTTTTGTCTGCAGAAAATGATTTCTTGAATTTATTCAGTAGTAATAGTGGACACTGGAGCTGGACTGCCTTACAGAAAAGGGACTGAAGAGCAGGAGAAGGCTGAACAGGAGAGTGATAGAGCACAGGCTATAGGCTAAAACAGGGGTAAGGCCGTTTTTGATACTACTAATAACAACAATAATAACAATAATAACAATAATAATAATAATAATAATAATAATAATAATAATAATAATAATAATAATAATAAAAATAATAATAATAATGGTTTGTACTCTGAGTTTCCCTTTGGGGATTAATAAAGTACATTCTATACTATTCTATAATGTTCATTCCAACCCACATGCAGCAGTTATTCTGCAGTGATCCATTCTAACCTGAGAGTCTTACAATACACTGAAGAGCCAGGTTATGTTTGTTCTGCTTGGTGAGGTTGGAGTTGGTAGATGAGCACTGATAGGACACAACCAGGATTCACTAGTGTCACATGTTATATAGACACGCCTCAGAGCACCAGGCTGCGAGTAGTGCTAAATGTAGCCAGCTACTAAACTATACTACAAACTTTTAGTTTGTTGTCAAGTTTCCAACAACAGAGCCATGTACCCGTTGAGAAATACAGTACGATTTTACGTTGTATCCAGTAAAAAATCATCTTCAACAAAGATAAGTAAAGTTTAAGAGAAGATCTGATCTCCTTTCGCTTTCATAACAACTACAAGTCACAACAGTTTGCACATGTCCGTCTGAAAGGGTCACTGCAGCTCTCTTCGTAACAATTCTAGCTGAATCTTAACTATGTATTTTATATTTTATTTGGGTAATAGATGAAAGCCCATGTCTGCAAGTAAGAATATACCACCAATTCACTCTACACTATCCCATACATGATAAATAGCATCTTATATGACCACAATTTAAAAAAGGTCACAAAAATATTACAAAATGCCTTTTATTTAAGTTTTCCTTGGTTTAGTTGTGATTTGATTTGAGATTTCAAAAACCTGCTGTTATTTGAGCAGGCCAATAAGACACTGCTACATTCTACTCAATGTCCAGTCTTAAAGCAAACCTACATCCACCTGCTTGTTTAACCCATGATAACATCTCTTCCTGCTCATTACAGATCATGTAAAGAGTGTTTTTCTGGAGGTATAAAAGTGTTGTCATCAAAGAGCTGGACTTGCCCTCTTTCATCTGATCCTCAGAACCATTTGATGACACTCACGAAGCACATCATTACAGATTGTCGTGAATCCTCAGGCGTCTGTTTTCACTTTGATTTATTGAGATGAAAACCTTCTCTTCACGCTGTCTGATTGGCAGAGCTCTCTGTAAGCAGCCTGTCAGTGTGAAACAGCAGTGTGAATACTAAACATGAATAGCGAGCTGTAACATTACAACTTACCGTGATCAGTGTGACAAGACGATTGTGTCTTACCAGCCTGATGTGGTAATATTCTAAGAAATGTGTGTGTGCAAAGGTGCAATACACTTAAAAAAAAATCCTGTGACAAACATCATATTGTAAACGTGAAGCTTTGAAATGGAGCTGACACAGTTTGAATGTCTTCAGATGGAAACCTGCTGCCTCTGCTTACACACTCAGCACTGATTGGCTATATATAAGCCATTACATAAGATGTTAGACTGCTCGATGGGAAAACTGAGGTGACCCAGTTAAGACAGCAACCTGATTTAATTTATACAACACAGATAGAGAGAGAGAGTGAGGATCAGAGAGTATTCATACAGTCATACAGTGAGTGCACCGTGGGAAACACTGCATTGATAAGCAGGTGTGTCAGTCAGATAAAAGAAAGGTAGAAACCGAGCAGGAAGAGAAGCTTGAATCTGCTTCATCTAAACACACGGGGTATTAAATGTTCCATACAGTATGCATACAGTAGTGTTCTAAGCATTTTAGTGTCTATAAAAATGCACATTTACTTACTCTTTTCCTCACTGAAACATGGTGGACAAGATTTGTGTGGCAGGATAATTCCAGGTACTACATTTGTGAAAAGTGTTACAGAGGAAAGTAAAATATAAGAATTTTTTAAATTGTGCGTTACAGTAAGGGTCATAAGGGACGTAGGCAGGTTTTTAAAAGTAAATTACAATCTATCAATCTTGATTCTGATTGGTCAAGATCCAACAGGAAGAGGGGTTTATCCTCAACAACACTTGGAACAACCTAAAAAGAGTCAAGTGTATTTTTTTATTCTCAGGCTCAGGGTCCTGCTCACTCTCTCAGGACTTCACTGGAGTTTACCCACTACTGCACAGCAACAACTGAAATTCAATCAAGAGTTTATGTCTTATACTTCATCAAAAATCTTCTTGTAGAACTTCATATGAGCCACACTCACCCGAAAAGTCCTGAAAAAAGTCTTATTTCAGGATACTACAAAACAAAAATTACACTTCCATGCTTGTAAGAAATTTAAAACTCTGGACTTGCCAAGTGAATGTGGCTCATATTAAGTCTAGGACATTTAAACTCTTGAAGCTACTTACAGGTTTTGGAGCAACATCTGCTGCCATCCAAGCCACTTTGTCTCTTTCGGGGACGCCCCTGATTATTTCAGCAAGACAATGAAACCAAGACACATTCTGCTCCTGTTACAACAGTGTAGCTCTGTAGTAAAAGAGTGCAGTTACTAGAATGGCCTGCCTGAAGTCCAGACCTGTTGCAGTTGAAAATGTGTGGAACATTATTAAGCACAAAATACAACAATAGAGACTCCGGACGGTTGAGCAACTGAAGTCGTATATCAAACAAGAATGTGAAAGAATTCCAGCTCCAAAGCTTCAACAATTAGTGTCCTTAGTTCACAAACACTTGTTGAGTGTTGTAAAAGGAAAGGTGATGAAACATAGTGAGAAACATGAGCTTTTCCCAGCTCTCTAGGAATGTGTTGCAGGAATTAAATTCAAAATGAGTGAATATTTGCAGAAAAACAACAAAGTTTATCTTTCTGAACAATAAATATCTTGTTTTTGTGATGAGTTTGATTGAATAATGGTTTAATATGATTTCCAAATCATTGCATCTATTTCTGTTTACATTTTACACAATGTCCTGACATCATTTGAATTGGGTACTAGTTTATGTTTCTGAAACTATTTTATTATCTGATCATTATTTTAATTCACAAAGTTGCTGGGTGGGCTTTACACTAATTTTCACCACTTAACTCACGGATGCTGTATAACTGTAAAACTGTATTCAGTGATTGTTACCGTGCTTTAAATATAAAAAATAATTGCCACTTGTTTCTGCAGTTTCCAAATAGAAAGATGCAAGCTTAGTTTTCATGTCAAATCCAGGCATCAAACCCCTGTGGCTGGAACAGGTGAAGTTAAAAGTAATGAAAACCAGGCTGAACCTCCTCTGCTGTAACAGTTAAAGCTAAAATAATGCAGTCTAATGTTCCGTATAATTGGTCTTAAATAAGCTTTGGCTAGAAGTGAGCAGAAGAAATAATCACAGTATGTCCTCCCACCCGCTGCGACTCTCCAAGTGTGAAAAGTGAATACAAATGTGCAGCCCTCCAGGTCTCTGTGTAAGACGCTGTTTACACCACCTGCTGGGATTAATTAACGGCAGCAGTGATGTGTGTGTGTGTGTGTGTATATATATGTGTGCGTATATTCGTCTCAGCAGATCTTCCAGGTATGAGCGAGGATCCCCTGCTGTGACGTCTCCCTATACACACACAAACACACACGTAAAGGCCCAGACTGACATGGTTGGTTTATATGAGCAGTTCCAGACAAAATGAGCTGAGCTCTTAGATTTGGCTGTAGACAAAGACAAAGTCATTACCTGCTCTAGAAAGTTCTCCTACACACAAGTGATTCTATCATTAAGGGCACATTTCACATCCATGGGTAAAGTTACTAAACATTGGTTTCAAGCAATGACTCATTTTACACTGGGTCATTTGGGTGATGTTTCCCCTTCATTTAACACTGAAAGAGAAAAATGCAAATAGTGTGTTTGACTTTGCAGTTTTGGTGCGGTCTGATGTCTTAAATGTCAAGTTTCATCTTCAAAATTAACACTAGAATGCCTTTTTTCTATTATTTTCAGCATTATTTGTTGAAAATAATCTTTTAAACATGACAAAGCTGTTTGAAAAACTATTGAAATATTTAATATCCATAAAATTATTCACTTTGTATGTGTCCAAGAACTCTGTGTGGACTGTTCCCCATTGAAAAAAAGACTTATAAGTCATCAATGGTTTGCTATAAAGTCACATGACTCTAATCATAAGAGGTCACAGCCTTTTAGGTGGGAACCTTGAAGAAAGTTTGAAATGTTTCAACGCCTCCTCATCAATATCACATCTAAATGTTTCTCTGTACATGGTCTGCTTTAACTGTCAGTCAACTACATTATAAACATTTTCTTGTGTACCTACTTTAAATGTTACAATGATCAAAATGTAAAGAAAATGTACAGAAATATGAGCTGATGGAGGTGATAACATGTTCAAGGTCTGTAGTTAACACAAAGACCAAACATAGAGAAAATGTCGACTGTGTAACTCATTACAAAATATTCTATTGCAGAGAAAGATTTTCCTTCTTGATCTGTCAGCTGTAATTCTCTTTAATATTGCCTAAACTGTAATCGAGGGACATTTCTAGAGAGCTGAGTCTGACATAATAGTGTTGAGTAACTCCAAATTCAGTGTTATATAAATTTATGATGAAAAAATGGTCACATTTTTCGATAATACATTTGACAAAATAATGAACCATTTCTTTTTTCCAACTTAAATATGTAAGAGTTCATTAGAGATTTAGATTGAAAATTAATGAAATTAGTACATTCCAGGTATGTACTCAGACAGAAAGAAAAAACAAAGAGACATGTTTTACTTAATGTTCAATTTTACTGATTGATTTCTGCAACATACAAACATTTTGGGTGTGTGTTTGTGTGTGTGTGTGCGTGAAGAGAAGGTACAGAGTCAGTGGTGGTGTAGGCCTATGTATGTGTGTTTGTCAGTGTGTGTGTATGTGTGTGTGTGTGGGGAGAGTCCCACAGGAGGCTGTGAGCAAGCAGCAGCGAATCACATCGCTCACACTCAAGCCGTTAATTATGATTGGACAAAGAGGGAGAGGAAAGAAGGGGGAAAGTGGGCGGGCTCTCACTTAAAGGCACAGGTGGGCTCTTGACTGAGATCGAGGCTAGTGTGCATGGCTAAAAGAAGAGAAAAGAAGAAAGGGACTTTCAAAGGCTGTTTGTTAAGTTTTAAGGTGGATTTCTTAATTTTGTCCAACATCATTCAGAGATGTGGAGTTGAAAATGAGCAGGAAGTTACCAAAGATGGAACAGAGGACACAGATGCTCCTTATCATGTGTAGGAGGATCTAGCTTTGCTTCATGTTCAACCTTTAGAATGACCAAAAAGTGTTGAAAAATGAAAAAGAAAGTCAGAGAGAGCTTTTGAGGAGAGAGAAGAAGGGACTTGTGTGAGTGGCAGTGGAGTTGTGACGCAACAAACAACCGCGTATACAAAAATAACTTTTAAAATACCATTTACAAAAAAAACAAAACAAAAAAAGAACAACCAGTATTATTATTATCATCATTAATATTATTATTACAATCTTATTTGAAAGCCTGTTGAAGCTATCTGAAAGGGGCAACTTTTCCTCTGTCAAACAATTTAAAATAAAACAAAAAAAATCATCATATAACTCAACTTAAAAATAAAAATAACCCTGAAATAGTCGCCAGGAGCAGAAAACAAAGGGCAGCAGAATAATTTACAGTTTGAAGGGGAATATGGTGTAAGGGAGGAATCATCATCATCATCAACATCATCATCATCATGCACTGACTTTCTTACATCTTCTGTTAATAAGAATATTTACGAGATAACAAAAAATCTGAAAATATTATATACCTAAACTGCCCTGTACAGTTCTTTATCTTATAAAACAATGCATATACTGTATAGTTATGGTAGCAAATGAAGGAGGAGTTTGCAAAGAGCGCTAAAAATGTGGAGAAAACAGTAGTCCTGGGTCCCTGGCTGCTGCCGCTGTCGTATTCAGTCTTTGTTTCACAGACACAGGAGCAGCTACAGTATCAGTTTGAGTCGGGCCGTCAGATGAGGAAGCAAACAAGTCGAGTTTGAAGAGGCCAGAGGATGTGTAACATTCCTGCTGCGAATAACTGAGGTTCATCGGGAGCTGAGTGGCAGTAAATAGAAAGAAAGGACTTGCATGGTTCTTCATCTCAGGGCCGCACCAGCAGGAGGAGGAAAAGAACAACACCAAACAAAGAGGACAGTGCAGAAGGTAAGGAAATGAGTCCCCACTTAAGACTTCAAGAAGAAAAAAAAAAAAAAACACACATGGACACAGAGAAAGAAAAGAAGCCAAATAAAAAGAACTGTCATTGGCTGTCTAAGGCAGGCTCATGGTCCCAGCAGTGAGGGCCAGAGTTACACAGGAGCAGTTTGGTCATCACTCAGGTCTTCTTCAGCTCATCACTCAGGAATGAGGAGAATTATTTGACAGGTTTGGGAATTTCTACTTTTGACCCTGCTAAAAATAAAAAAAAAGTCTACATTAAGTCTTCAGTGATCACCTGCTGCTGAGCCCCTCATTTTAAACTCTAATGTTGTTACATTTAGTGTAACAGCATCCACTACCACAGACTTTAAAAATCTTTTTGCTTTGAATGAAATGCAAGAATTGACGTGTCTGTACGTCGGATTACCAGTTACACACTGGCTGCACAATTTCAGCATGAATTAGCTTAGCATTGCATAGGAAAACAAAGGCTGGCCTAGCGTGTGTCATGGCACAGGAGATGATGGGGGAAAGCTGTTAATTAAAGCTCCTGTAAGTAACTTTTAGTTTGAATTTTGAATTTGGCGCCCCCCTGTGGTTGTACGTGAAACATCATTATTTCGTCCTGCCTGTGTGTGAAATATTTCAACAAAATGTGAAATATAAGAAGAATCTTTGGCTTTATTGGCAGTGCAGGGTAAAAGATGCTGAACTCACTCTTCAGAGCTGGTGGAGCTTTATGCTGATGGCCTTGTTTGTTTCAAAAGGTTACAAAATCATGTCAGTATCTTTTGAGTCATTCATCGCCGCACAGAATAATCCACCCAGGTGATTCAGAGTTGTCAGCGAAGCTCGGTGTAAACAGGTAACAGCTAGCCTACTTTTTTCTCCAAACACTGTAGCTGCTGTTTGTATAAAAGTGGTAAAAAGTGGAAGGATAATTTTCCACAGGGTTCAGAGCAAAATGGTTTTTAAGGAAATCACTGCATCCAAATATAACGCAAAAGAAAACCATTAAAAAGTGACTCAAATAAATGAGATAGAACATCTTTGTGAAGGAGCTTTAAATGTTTTCGTTGTGACTCCTGTAATGTCAAATAATTCCTCAAATATCTCTCACTCTCACTGACCACAGCGATGACCAAACTGCAAAAACCGGTAACTCTGGTAAAACAGGGAGCTCAGCATGAAAACCTAAAGCACTCGAGCTAACGTTACTGCTGCTAACACTGGAATAAACCACAACGCGTGTAAGAAACAAGAACAGGTTCAGAACTATCAGCTTGAGCACTTCTGTTTCTACGCTGATCCTTTGTAATGTAGCACCAGCACACAGAGAGAGAGAGACAGAGAAAGAGACAGAGAGAGAGAGAGAGAGAGCACCCAGGCAACCTGTACATACCCAAACAGAAAAGGTTGCATCATGGGTAACAGATTATCCAGGTTCGCTTTGAAGATTGTTGTTCATTCAGTAGGAGGAAGTGAGACGGCCTCGGGGAGTACAGTTAAACCTCAGGAATCAGCTTCCTGCAGTAGCTTGTCCGACTAAAGATAAAAAAAAAGAATCTTTTTCTCATTTGGTGTGACAGAAAACTGCCTGTCATTTGGAGGTGAGCGTGTATTCATGTACACTTGCACCTCTAGCTTCAAAATGATCAAATTTTCATGATGTGTCAACAGCTCAGAGAAAGAAAACAAGAATACTCTACTAGTAAGACACAAAAACAGCTGAAATAACCCTTTAACCAATAACAGGCTGATCCCAGGTCAGTTTCTAGAAGCTCAAGCATCAGTTGAGAGGTAAAACACGGCTTTGTTCTAAAATGGACAAGCCACTTGACTGGAAAGTGTTGGTCTGCTTTGCACCGACTGACAGCGGAGGAAGAGGAAGAGGAAGAGGAAGAGGAAGTTCTGGCACAGAGTTACACAGAAGCTGCTTCTGTGTAAAATTGTGCTTTCTGTCTGTCTTTCTAGCATCTATGAATTTTTCGTTTTGGACCAGCCAGGTGAGATCAGTAAAGTCCGTCTCCTGACGAAGGAGGATGCTGGGTCACGTCCCATCACGTCCCCTCATGTCCACTCTAAGGGGGGGTCTCGGGGTCCTTTGGGCTGAATGCAGCGGTTACCGAACCCTAAAGGGACAAGGACAAGATGGAGTCAGCTGTTTGTTTTCCATTCAGATGAATAAAAACAGATCCAAAACAAGGCTTCCCCCAAAGAAAAAAAAAGCCTGAACCATCAAACACTTTCTGCACATGCAGCATCAAAGCTGAGAAAATATGATGATGTAAATAAAAAGAACAGAAGTCAGCAGAGTTTTCTCTACAGTGGCTGAGAAATCAACACAAGTGAAAATAACTTTCATGTGTTTGACGAATAGAAACCAGAGCAAAGACTCTGAAGCTGAGCTCTCTGACATGAGGTAGAAAAAGCAGCAGACTTACCCACCCAGGTCTGCCTTGCTGTCTGTGGCTGTGGAAGCAGCTGAGTCTGAGTCTGTGGGAGACGTCTTCTTAATGCAATCTGACACATTTACAGCAAACAAACAGAAAAACACAGATTCATGAGCTGGAATCATTATTGTGGAACTCCCTCAAATCCAGAGGAGCTGCATGTGTCAAAAGACCCTTAAAGGTGAGACATCTTTTTTTTCAGAGGTTACATTTGGAGGATCAGTTCACTTCATTTACAATCAAATTTAACCAGCTGCTTCATGTCGTCAGGATATGGATTATGTTCGTAGTCCTCAAGGCATTGAGCAATTGCAATATAGTGAAATAGATTGCATTTAAGTTATTTTTGCACATCTTTCAGCCCTAGTCTAAACACAGCAGCCAATTCTAAATTAGTTTCAGGAACCAGAACTGGTAGAACAGCACGACAGAATGAAAAGTCCCTGGACAGTTTGCTGGCTTGCAGAGTATTAATATTGTGACACAATCAAAGCTCGCTGCTCTTCAAAAATAATTAACTTTTCCATCAAAAATCATGATGTTGTACAAATAATTGCAACCACACAATTATACCAAATCAGGCAGCAGGTGTCATGATACTTTTTGAGGGCAGCAGTAGATCAGTCTATAGAGACTTAGATTAGGAACTTGAGTAAGGCACCAAACCCCCACCTGTACACCCCCCTACTCTGAAATCTCCCCACTAGTTCATGATTAGAAGGACCTGTTTATGCATGTGTGTAGACCAGCCAATGTGATGATGTGATGATGTGATGATGAAGTATATTTCCTTTTAACCTCAGACTTGTTATCTTAAAGGTAGGGTCTGAAGGAATTTTTTTGTTAATGTTTATAAACACAACATCCAAACTGGGCCCCTCCTCTGTGGTTCAGTGCCAGCAGCCGTGCATAGCCACTGCCTCCGATCATAGCTAGCTTTCTGAGTACACTCACAGGCATAGTATGCACTTGCAGCATCGCATTTCTAAGTGGTAGAGACTCGAGAGCTGCAAACCTGACTTCCTACAGGTAAATGAGATATGCTGCTGTATGCTATCATGGCCACTCAGGATAGTTTCTCCCAATCCTCATCATCTGCACGCAAAGTCACATGCACACTGGGGCGCTCTGTGATTGGCTGGTCACTGTCCATAACCACATCTACTCTCTGCCTAGAAATGTCCTGAGCCAAACAAAACATCAACATAACAGACAGAGAAGGTGGCTTAGGAGGGGCTGAGGCAGACAGACACTGACACACATGTAAAGAGGCCTATAGATGACGACTGAGCAGGATTATTCTTGTAAAAGTTGAGAATTTGTTTTTTAGAAAAATCCTGCAGACCCTGCCTTTAAGCTAAATCAGAAAAAACAGTATACACAGCTGAGGAAAGCCTGAGTGAAGCTGCTGTATAAGTCACTTTCACCATAAAAGCGGGACTCACCAGAAACAAAAGAAAGAGCACAACAAACTCAGGTAGAGTGAATTTAGCAGAGGCAAAAATGAACTTAACGATGTAGAAGCCAGAAAAAAATCTTGATTGTTCATTTAACCCTGAACTGAAAGTTCACTATCACTCCCTGGAAGTCAGATGTTAATCAATAATAACACATGGATTTTCACTTAAGGTTTGATTTGACGTCTATGTAAGACTTAATTCTTCACATGATTTTAAAATCTGGCCAAAGCAGTGACATCAGATTTTTCTGTAAAAAGATTATATATGAAAATAAATGAGTTTTTATAGCATCAGAGCAGCTGAAGACTGAGCATAGCTCATGACATTTAAAGTCCACATATCTTAAATGACACCACAGAGCTTCTCCTCTTTCTAAATGCTTCTTTTGATCACATTCAAAGCTATTAAAAAATGTTAACACTATTTTCCTTTCGATTGTTCCCTCTCCGACACACGTACCAAAACTATTGAGGCAATAAATTGGTGGCAACTGTCATCTGTCACTCGTCAGGGTGCTGATAAGCACACACACATTTTTCCTTTCTCTTCTCCAAGACAGGTTTTATCTTCTACCCTTTTCTGTATCTTTCTCCCTCTCGTTATTACTCTCTCTCTCTCACTCCTACAGCTGCCCTTTTGACAAATGCTGTCACTCTTATCGTGTGCGGGCTAATTTGTAAAACACTGAAGGTCTGTTTCCTGCTCTGCTCTGCTGTGTTGCTGCAATGGAAAAACAGACACACTGGTTGACACACAGAGGCGTCTTTGCACAGATAAACAGAGAGGAAGGAAAGAGACAATGTGTGTGTTCGTACCTTTGTGTGAGCTGCTCCATTCTGCTGAGGCTGTTTTCCCCTCCAGAGGGTCTGACAGAAAGAGCCACAGAGAGAGAGGGACTTTAATACCAGGGAATGACTGGAGACAAATTCATTTAAGAGGTCAAAATGAAGCAGAAGTGGAATCACATTCACACACTTTGGTTCTCTCGCACAATGTTCACATCCACTCTTCCAAAGGTTTGGTGAGTCCTGAGCTTCTACACAAACTTAAAAACAAGGACCTTCCTTGGCACAAAACTGATTGTTGAATAAAGAAGAATATTGCCTCTGATAGAGCTCGTAGCACGTTTGTGTGTGTATGTGTGAGCACATGATAGGGAACACGATTATTTGGTGTCAGAGCAGAGTTGTTCAGTGGTCCTGTGGCTGTGTGCAGCTCATGTACACGTTTTAAATGCACATCACCCAGTCTTGCTTTATTATCAACAATAAAGCAAGACTGGGTGATGTGCATTTAAAACGTGTACATGAGCATCTATGTTGTCAAGTATCCAGCAGTGATATACTGCAGGAAAATTTACACTCATCAGCCCAGAAGCTGCACATTTGATGTGCTTACATGTTCCAACATGACAATAATCCAAATCACAAGGCCAAGTGGACCTGCCATTGACCACAGCGAAACAATGTGAAGTTTCTGGAGTGGCCATCTCAGTCTCCTGACCTCAATATCATTGAGCCACTCTGGGGAGATCTCAAACCTGCAGTTCATGCAAGACAGCCCAAGAATTTACAGGAACTGGAGACTTTTTGCCAAGAAGAATGGTCAGTTTTACCATCTGAGAAAATAAAGACCCTCATCCACACTGAGCACAAAAGACTTCAAGCTGTTATTGATGTTAAAGAGGGACATACATATATATTTATACATATGAAGAACTGGGGTATGTAAACTTTTGATCAGGGCCATTTTGGAAGTTTCTGTTGTGACTATGATTTAAAAAGAGTAAACACATTTGTTGGTAAATAAATGTCTTCACCAAACCACTAACCATGATTGAAAGAAAAGTCTTGGAGTTCAAATTTTCTGAAAAAAGGGACAAGAAATTATAAATTCTGCAGGAGTATGTAAATTTATTAGCACAGCTATGTCCCTGATCCTAATCCTGACAGATGCTGACAACATAAAGTATTCTCTGCTATTGCACCCTGACCCCAGAAATACAAGTGCCAAAACCAGCAGCATTTGACCCCTGACATGAGACCCACCAATAGGCTGGTTGAGGGTTTAAAGTTTTTCACTGAAAATCTGAAGAGTCCCCAAGCAAAAAATTGCTCCCACTGTTGACCAGCAATGTAAGGATGGGTTAACACGTGCTAAACTAGAAAAGCAGCATTAAGCTCTATTAATATTAATTATAGCACTACAATAAATTATGGCTTAATGACATGTACATTTACATTTTCTGTTAAGGTCACAAACCAAACCAAGGGCTGTCTTGTCACATCTCACTAAACTCCTTCTGGACTGTGCATAAGCTGCTTGTATGAAGCTAAAGCTCTGTACATTCTACAGAAACTAAACAACTATTACAGCTGATGTCTTTAGATGAATGTTTGCATCAGGATGTGAAAGTGTACGAGTTCCAAAAACACATCAGGGGACACAAAACCAGATTCAAGCTGTGAAATGAAGCAGAAAAATGGTTCAGAATGGAGGGTAACAAATATGTGGGGCTTGAGGTTAAAAACAGTCTGAATCTGAAAAACAATCCTGATCAAATCCAGATCCTGATCCTGACATAAAAACACCCTGACATATTTTACCCATATTGCCCCCAAATGGAGAACATTTTCCTTGCTCTGAATCAGAGTTCACTGATGTTTACGCAGCATGTAACACTGCAGTAAACTGAGTATTTATCATCTGGTATCAAGATAAACCTGAGGGACAGGTGAGCTGTGACTTCATTAGCCTGTGATGATGGAACAAGGAGGTTTGAGCACATGAAGAGACTGATTTTTACAGAAATCACTGATAATTATCAAACAGAGCATTAATTTGTTAATAGTCAATATTACAGTAAGAGCTGCTAGCCCTTTGTCATATTTATTTAATTAAACATGGCCATATTTGATGAAGCGTAGACACTTCTCTCCTGGGGGTCTTGACCAGTGTTGGGCCCATAACTGAATAAAAAAGTACTAAATTACTTATTACTCCTTACTCTTTTTAAAAGTAATATTACTACTTTATTTATTACTCCCTGCCAAAAGTAATGTATTACATTACTGATTACATTAATTCTATTTGCACACCAAGTAGATAATTGTGTCCTTTGATAGGCGAGGGAAAGGGAGAGGATGCTGATGCTGTTTACTGCTTTTACAGTCCACAAGTTTTGTCACAGTCGTCAACCCCCCACAAAAAAAAAAACAAAAAACTGAAGTAATGGGCGTATTTCCAGCCGTTAATTAAATCTAATTAATCTAATTAAATCTAACTTTTAACTTTTAACTCCTCCTGGTTAAATGTTTAAGATAAACCTGTACAGCCCCATCTTTCAAGCGAACTTGGGTTGCCAGCTATGGTTGACAGTAAGGGTAAAAACAAGCCCATTGGCCAAGAAAACTCCCCGCAGCTGAGCCTCCAAGATGCTGGATTCTGCTGGAAAACCGCAAACCTGGCAACCATGACTCAGGCTCCCTCGCTGCTCTGCAGACCAACACGACGACATTAATCAGTGGATTTTTGTGTTTTAATTCATAAATAACATCATTAAGAAAGTAACGAGTCACTTTCTGGGTGAGTAACTGTAATACTGTTACTGTATTTCAAGAGTTATTTGTTACACTACTCGTTACTGGTAAAAGTAATATCATTTCAGTAATATTATTACAAGTATTGTGTTACTTCCCAACACTGGTCCTGACCCACACTTGGGAGACCCCTACGGCTACTTTTCAGGTAATTTTTATATCTAATTGATTCATTCCCATTAAAATAGAACCTATCATAACACATTTTGTAAGCAGTTAAAATGTCCTGTGTGCTCTGCATTGTAGTAGAAGTGTGAATGGAAAAAATGAGTGCATGAGTTGGGACACAGCTGTTCACTGTCCATATCCTGATCCAAAGATTAAATCCTGCCACAATGGCGCCCCCTAGTGTTGTCAAAAAGATAAAGCCACTTTTTCAAAGGAAAAGAACAACTAGTTTTCATCTTCGTCTTCATCATCTCTGCATGTGGTGGACTGTTTCAACACACTTTTATCAGAGTGTTAATAGAGACAGAACAGCAGGATGCAGCAGGGGTTAAAGAGACAGTATCCAGAGAGAGAGAGAGAAAGGAAGAGAGAGACAGAGAGGCCAGATCAGGTCTGATACCTGCAGCCTGTGGGTCCATCTGTGTGTTTGAAGTGAGGATGAGAGAGACTGAAGCCTGGTGTGTTCATACACAGGCAGGTAGTGAATAACAGATTAACAGAGGCAGATGAAATAGAATAAGAAGAGAAGAGAACCAGATTCCTGCTTTTCTGCCTATTAGAGGCAACACACCGCTGCACACAACCACTGCTGATGGTTTGATCCCAGCATCAAACACAACGTCTCACATCCATGGATCCATCAGGCTGAATAAGTCACAGTTAGAGGAGAAACAACACAGATTCATCCAGGAGTAAATCTCCACAGCACCAGGAACACACCTGGGATTCACCACCAGTACAAACGCACCTGTGGCCAGTATGAAGGACTCAGGGGTTCTCGCAGGGAGGGGGGGAGGGGAGTCTTCGCTGTCCCAGCAGTCTGGGTTAAGAGGTCAGAGGTCAAATGAAAGCAGCATCAAGAGATGTGGAGAAGAGAAGTCAGGTGTTAACGATGCTTCAAAAAAGCTCAAACACTGAAATTCAAAACTCGAAAATGTTTTCTCCTGAGTGTAATCAGATAAGAAGCTCTAGTTTTAAATACATTAAATTCCCAAATTCTTGTGTTGAATCACTGTGAAATTATTAACTCTAACTCTTTAAAAATTAAATACAAAGACAAGAAGAAAAGGTACCAGTCCCCTGTCTCTTTCTAACTGCATATTCTGATGTGTTTCTGAAATTTTCATATATGATTTTGAGTTTTATAGCCTCCTATTCCTTGAGGTCTGCAGATTTACCTCAAACTTTTTACATACTTTTATTAAGTCTATAGGTTTTTTTTTTAATAATAACCCCCCTGTCTCATCAATTTGCCATGATCTGGATAAAGAGTTAAAAACCACTGACTGGATTTAAATGTGACATGAAAATAAAGTTCACACCCAGGAAACAAGCAGCAACCAGCTCCCCCTCAGAGCAGCAGTTCGTATGATGTCATTCGACTCTTGCAACCAAAAAAACAGCAGCCATCAGCGTTTCACGACAGATTACCAAGCACCACTCCACAGCCAAAATGTGCCAGAAAGCCAAGCAAACCAAAACACTGACAGTCCTGGAAACTGTGAGGCAAAGATCTCTGCATTTAGATTCAAATATTTGGAATAACTCAGAAGTGCATGATGTTCGATGTCAGTCCAGGAAGATGTTCCATAATCCTAACCAAGGTATACAAAACTACTCTAAAGTTATTTTTTTTAAACCATACTTTCCTGCAGTAACTGACGCAGACATGACAGACTTTTTACTGACCATGTTTATAAGTTTGTCAGTCTCTGTGGGCAGCTTTAAAAAGCAGAAGATGACCTATCTGTTCAGATTTAAACCTTTCACATCTGCTTTCATGTGGTCTATTTGTATTTAATATTTTTCCAGGTATAAATAACCAGTAATTTGTGTGTTGGTCTTGTAGAGCTGAAAGGGGGCAGGGGGTGTTCATGGTTTATTACGCTTTACTCTGTCATCCAATTTACAAATTTTCCTCTACATTCTTATCAGTGTTTTTGTTTTCTTATATGTATGTGTGACTGTTAATATATAAATATGTTTTAAAAAATAAGGAAAACATGAATTGTTTTTCTGTGATTGGACATATTGTATTATATTGTCTTTGATGAAAATGTCTTTTGGGAAAAAAAGTGTATTCCTTTTTTTTCAGTGTGGTAACAGAGTTGTGTAGTGTAGTGTAGCAGCATTAATTGCAAATTAAGATTAAATCACAACATGTCCTGCTAATATTTCTTCAACCTCAAATGTGTCAGAATACCAGATACATTGTATTTGCAGTAGACCCTGGTCAACCAAAAAGACTAAACTAAACTATTGTGTTTGTTTTACAACAGATAAAATGGGGAACCTAAAAATAATTTCAATATAAACCACAATAAAGGAAAAATAATTGCAATGAGTTCATTTTTTCAAATCGTTCAGCCCTATAGTGTCGTAGTTTACATTATTAATTATGAGTATCTTCTAATTATATCAGCTGAACATCCACTATTTTTTAGGCAGTCAATTCCCATCATGCACTCTCACAGTCAATACCAAATATCTAAAAATGCAGCTCAGTCTAAAGTCAACAAGCTTTGAACCGGTCAAGGTCCTAACGTCTCAAAGCAAAGTCCAGTTCAAACCATTCCAAGTCCAAATCCATCACAGCAAGAATCCGATTTCAGAATCAGGTGATTTTGAAATCGACAGAGGAAGGAGCGCCCTCCATCCTCAGAGAATGAACGAAGCACATCAACACGCCGCCACGCCATGACAGTGAGGTCGAACCAATGCAGCGTGACACCGCTCTGTTCATCCCAACGTGCACAGAGCCGAGTGTTTATCAGCATCATGCAGAGTTGATCCTTCACCATCCAACATGCACACACACACACACACACACACACACACACACACACACACTTACGCCTCTGCACAGGCAAACAAACACACACACACCAAACACTGTTTCTTTCTCCATTCTGTGGATTCACTCTCCTACACACACACACACACACAAGCTGAAAGAGAGAGAGTGCAGTTGTTTTGATAGTTGTGTTTGCCTGTTAACATTTGCAGCATTCCTCACAAACCGACCAATTAGTCATCGAGCCATGCTTCATATGGAGCTATCTGTTTGTTTCCTTCATCTTTGTTCTCTCTTCGTGCTTCTGTCTTTTACCAGCATGGTGAGAGAGCAGTTTAATGTGGTGTGTGGTGGGCGATCAAGTGATCAGCATGTGGTTTGTGAGGGACCTGTGTCCTGAATGACCCCGAGTCTGACTCTAACGTGGTTTCTCTGAGCGTGTGTGAGTGTGTAGGGGTGAACACCACTGTTATTTAAGACACCTCTGCACTGGAAAGAATTACAAAAGAGGTCAAAGCTGAAAACTTAGATATAAAACTGCACATTCAATTTCAGATTTTTGATTCATGGTACAGGTACAGTGTATAGAATACCGTAAATTCCGGTCTATAAGTCACTACTTTTTTAACCCGCTTTGAAACCTGCGGCTTAAACGGTAGTTTATAGATTTTTACAGGCTAACAAGCTTCATGCCGCCAACACATTTAGCCTCACCCCATCAGACCAATGAGGTGACTTAAAGTAAATCAATGTAGACATTTTTGGCTTTCTGAACAAGGTTTTAACGGCAATTTTGATCGACATAAGATGGGAGGAGACTCACAAAATACCGCCATGTCGTCAGTAAATAGGCTTTACATAGTCACATTTATGGATGTTTGCTATTAGGGGATATTAGGCAAACATCATCAGATGTGGAGAGAGGATGAAAAGCTTTACTGTAGACTGAGTTAAAGAATGAGTTTGCGATGTTTAAGTTAAACTCCATTTTCTTTTGAAGACCTGAGAATAAAAGCTAGATCACAGCGCTTCCGTTTTTGTTGCTTTACAAACTAACTTGTGCTGCCACTTCAGCTGACATTAAGTATTGGGGGTAGGACTTGATAAGAACTGATTTTTTGTGCAGGAGCTTTTAAATTATAAGACAATTAGCAGAAGCTTTAAAGCACATTGTTTGGCATAGCAAGATTTTTTTTAGCCTCGCCGAGGTCTTTTGAAACTTTCAGTAGCGTATTATGTGTTCCGGGTGCTGGAATAGTCTATACTGCTGACTTGGGTTACGATGGCTTACACATGAAAGGGGCAAAATAAGAATCCCCCCCCAAACTGAAGTCTATCCAGCTGAAGCTTTTCGACAGGTGAGGCCTATATATGTACAAATTGTTTTTTCTTTTTTAGATTTAGCGGGCTGTAGTGGCTAATATTCAGGTGTGCTTAATAGTCCAGAATTTACGGTATTTAATAAGTATGAGTATCAGAGTGTGCGAACAGAAGCTTTGTGTGTTTGTTACTGGATTATCTAGGTCTCTGTGTAGCTGACTGTCTAAAAGCTGTTAATGACTCCATCAGAGAAGCAGCTGTTAAGAATTAGCTCCCTCATTCCCTGAAAGCAGCTGGTGGACATACTTGCTGTGTTTGGAGACAGTGACAGAGAGCTCTGTCCTGCGATGGACATGGGCGACACCTTCCTCATTGGCTGCTGGTCTTCGTGATGAAGGGACGTAGTCACCCTGGCTGTTGCCGTGGATACACTAGTACGATAACCCTCCTTCCCTCCAGACATCTCCCCGTCCCCCTCCTCGTCTGAGTTATCTGAGTGCAGGGGGTTGGTGAAGCTTAGGGCAGTCCTGACGGGGGTGGAGGAAGAGGAAGAGGAGGCCGAGGACAGATGGGAGGAAGAAGAAGAGGACGGGGCCACTCGTTCTGAGGAGGAGGAAGAGGAGGAGGTGGTTTTGAGGAACTGCTTCTCAGGGCTGTTGCAGGGCTGAGTCCACGCCGCATGGCCGGCCTTCACCTCGGCTCGCTCCCCTCCTGGCGTCTCCCCCTTCTCGCTCTTCACAGGGAGGTGGTTGGGTCTGGAGAGGACGCCTCCGTCTGCGTTACTCTCCGCACATCCGCCCGCTCCTCCTTCCGTGCCCGAGTCCTCTGAAAGCGAAGAGCTAGAAGTCAGCAAGGATTGGCCGGATCGGACTTTGAAGGCGTGGCTCCTTTGCAGCGCTCCTGTGTTGTTTGTGGAACTGCTACTTATTCCTCCTGCTACGCCCATCGAGGAGGAGGTGTCAAAACTACGAGGTCCTTCCTGTAATGGCACCTTTTTGATCTCGATGCTGAGCTTCCTCTCGATTCGAGGAGCACCGGAACATTCAATAGACGGGGAGAGGGGGGAGGAGGGCGTCTGGCTTTGGCCTGATTCAGTTTTTGTGGAGGTTGACGACGTTTTGTTGTTGTAGTTGTCGTTCAGATCAAGGTTGGAGACTTGAGTCTGCTGCTTTAGGTCCTGGTCTTTCTGATCTGAGGGACTGGTCTGCTTGTTTGAACTGAGCTCTGTCTGGTTCTGCTGCATGTCCGTTTCTTTATTCTGAAAACAAAGAACACTGGGATGACACAACTTGGTAAAATAATGCACATAAAGCATCATAAAGCATCAAATCATCGAGAAAAAAAAAAAAATCGGCCTCTTTATTCTCTCAGATCCTGTTTCAGAAGCAGCCAAAAACAAAGTATGGAGGGTGTTTGTTGAAACATTTTACCTCCAACTGAAAAAGAATCTTAAACTCTATGACAGGAGGAAAACAAACATTTTTATGACTAAAATAAACTTCTGAATTTCTAAAGCTACACATGATTAATTGTGGTTTAACAGTTCTGATGCTTGTGTCAACCATGGAGCATCAGTTGCCAATCATCTAGATTTACAAAGTCAAAAAAGCTCTGTTAGTTTTTGTGATGCGTTTACTCACTGACATCAGTTCATTCAGCTGCTCCTGTATGAGAAACGCTCAGTTATTAGCTCAAATTTGAAGTATTTTACTTTAAATCTATTTGACAAAATGAGAAAAGCTCAGATTTCTTAACACAGCATAAAAAAATGTGCCTATTTTAATCTCTTTTTTTCAAGCTTTGATGCTGCAAATTCAACTTTTCAGATATTCAGACTTACTTCTTGCATCTTCTCTGACAAAACTAAGAATCTGCACAGTAAATAAAGACCTCTCTGTGTTGGGCTCCTTCTTTTACCCTGTTTCAGGTTGATTACATTGTTAACACGTAATATTTGTTCTTATTGTCGTTGTTTTTTATGTGCTATGGAATCCCTTTTTAAATTATATACCTGGTCCTGGTCATTTGAAAGCTGCACACTTTCTTTCTTTACATCTCAGCTTGTAAATATTCCCAAAGAATGAATATGAGATATTTTCCTGATCTCTTCCGTAATTCACAAATAGAAAATATAAAAAAGAGAAAAAGCAATAACTTTCCATCAATAAGCAGATCCTAGAGGAAAACTCTCACAAAAAAACAACACATTGATTGTTTCCTGCATGCAACCAGAATAGTTCCATGTATAAAAAAGGAGACGCAAAGAAAACAATAACACGCTGATTGTGCTTTCATGTCTAAAACACATTTAAAATCATCTAAATAGACAGATTAAATCATGTAGAACTCTGCAGGTCAAAGCTCACCTGAGTCTGTGCAGTAGCCAGGACGTGTATTACAGGTTTGGGGTGGTAGCGGTCGTTGTCCTGCCGTACGTTGGTGACAGTCGGGAAGGCCGAGGGGGGAGACGGTGTTAGGATGGGGGGTACAGGGTGAGGCTCTGGAGGCTGCAGGATCTCCTCCTTCACATCTCCTTCAGTCTGCGAACTACACAGACAGACAGACAGACAGAGAGAAGAGATGAGTCAACAGCAGTAAAACAGACAAAGCAGACTTCTTTGAAATCCCTTAATAAGACATCTTCAACCCTCAGAGCCCCAAGATGCAAACTTTAATCAAATACCAACACTAGTCCAGCTCTCTGCTTTCACAGAGATGAATGAGACTGACAGATTAAAACACCATGTTTCAGTGTTAATGTGAAGGAAATGTGACTGATTTGAAACGTGTTTGAAGGTCCTCTGATACAGAAGTTGTAAAGATGTGAAAAATGATGAAAAGGCCAGAGTTTCATCACTCTGCTCAGAATACTTCCAGACATTTATAGCTTACAGCTTAAATTATTCTCTGTCTTTAGAAAATGATGAAACCATAATGATGAAATGAACTTGTGAGGAGTACTTTCACCACTAGGGGGCAGCATTTAGAAAAGCCTGCAGTCAGTTTACTCTGAGAGCTTCTGCTTTTCCATCAGGCTTCAGTATTGGCAGCTGTTGTTCTTATTTGGAGAGATTTGATTAACTTATGTAAACTGAGAATAGTCTTTGTATTCCCACTGTGAAGCTGATTTTAGTTTTTTAATGCAGCTTTTTTCATCTGTACTGTTAATAAAGCAGCCAAAAGAGGAAGTGTTTAAACTCCTCAGAGCTACTTCAGTGAACGCAGCTCTTTCAGTGCTGATGTACTTGGACGCAGACTTTCTCCAGTGTCTTTCTTGAAACTACTTCTGGATCTATAGACTCAGTGTAGGTGTTTGTGAATCTTAAACAGGATACTGAGGTTTGACGCCAGCCCACCACACACCCACAGAAAGTTTAACATGAAGATAGTTTTCCACTCCACATAATGGAATATCACATATGCATGCATACTGTACTGTTATGTACACACACACACAGACACACACAGAAACAAAAGGCAGTGAGAGGATGTGGTGGTGTGTTAAATGAAGAGCACATGACTGCTGCTGGAGTGAACATAGGACTGCATGTGACGCTGCGTGTCTGCAACAAAGACAGAGAGAATCTTCAAGAACAAGATTTTCTTTTAACTCTGGAGTTTCATATAAAAGGATCGGAGTTTAGCCACCAAAAGCTAACGCTGCTCTGAATTTTTACAAGTTTATGAATCTCTGATCTGAATTTTTTCCTCTTTAATTTGATTTTCTGTTGCTGTTTTCCTTCATTTATGAACAAAACACACATCTGGTTTACCCATGAGGACGTTTTTCTGTCGTCTTCATATTCTGAGCTAGCAGAAGATTAATTTCATAATATCACAGATTATACCCACTGCAGCAGATAGTCTCCATGGGGACATGAATCACTTGGGTGATTCAGGCCCTGTGGCTCCCTGTGATGAGATAAGATGAAGCTTAAAATGATCCCTGAGGGGAGAGTGAGGTATTACAGAAGCAAACAGCAGAAATAAGGAAGAGAAAACAAACATGAAGGAAGAAGAAGAAGGAAAGAAATGGAGGTTAAAGACACAAACGAGTGGAAAACACTGAGTATTACACAAACTGGTCGTGAAGTCGACATAGAAATGTTAAGTTTGGGGACTCTAATGTGAATGTTTTTTAACATTCCTGCCTTTTGTCACTTTTCTAAAACTAGCTGGTTTTGAGTCAAAAATCAAACTTGGAAAATATGTGAAATAAGTGAGGTTTCACTCTCAAACATACTTCAACACCACTGTCTCACTTCTGCCCTGAAGGATAAAAACTCTCCGACCAACCGTCCGTCCTATTTTTGATGTGCAGGCGACCAAATAACTTTGCTTACTGCGTACGCTGAAGTGAAACTCCTACACACACACACACACCAATGCACGTCCTTATGAGAACTTTTAAATTTATGCAACAGCACCACCCACAACAAGTGCACTGTGCCCTCAACACATATGTACTCCAGAGAGAAGATGCTGCATTTTTAATGATAGCAGGTTGGTCTGCAGGGGTGGGAAAAAGAAGAAGAGAAAGTTTAGAGAAACACAGAGAAGAGAGCAGATTTGAGCTCATGTATCTATCAGTGGTTATTTAAATGTTGGTGTTTGACTGCAGGACAAGAACTAAAAGCTAAAAGAAGAAAAGTGAATGAAACAAATGTGGAGGAATTATAATAGGGTGTAGCTTTGACTACCTCTGTTAGAAAGCAGAACCTCTTCAGCATCATATCAAACCAAAAAGATCATCTTTTTATTTACTGACTGAATGAGCCCTGACAGTGTAAAGAAGAACGAACAAACACAAAACAACACCTCAACTCTCATATCAGTTAAAGACTGCTTAACAGGAATTCATTCTACCTTCAGCTTCCAAAAACTGCTCACTGTGCTGTGAGATTTATCACTATCAATGAATCTCTTGGGGAAAAAGTGGGCAGTCAGAAAATTATTTAAGATATATTTTTAGGCATCTTTCCACACTTTGGGCACCACTGATAATCTGTGTACTGCTATTTATGGACAATAAATGTATTTATCCAACAATCATTTAATGCACCCCCATCTGTTTACAAATTACTAAGCTTACCTTGCAAACTTTTTGTGCCTGAATCTTACTTATTTAAAAGTGCCCTACTCTTGTCGTTTGTTTGTTAGAAAGGTAAAGTAGTTGAGTTTATTTGAACTTTGAAAGATTAATTGACTCCACCCTCACTCCCAAAGGTGTCTGGCCTCCATTGCTTCCTGCTCAAAGTTTTACCCCCTCATACTGTTTAGCACTCAACCAAGACTGCATCACACTCAAGAAGTTATATTCAGATTCTGATTGTAGGCTGGGTTGAGGCATGCCTGAAGACTGAGGATGTGAGTGGTAACAGAGCAAACCAGAGCAGGAGTTACCTCACTTTATTAAATACACATATTTACTCCTTTTGTTATAAATAACTGCTTTCATCTCAAAGATTAGGTTTAATGTTGCTTCCTTTTTTTAAAAAAAATAACAAGCTGACAATCATAGTTGTTAATTGTAGGCCCAGATATTGTTAGGAACCTTACAAATCCATTCAATTTTGATTCTCGAGGCTGCGAATCAACTCGATGTTGATTTCATTGAGTTGATGTCTATTCACTAAGATGTAGAAAAACACAAATAACAAAAAATTCAACTTTCAAATATTCACTTTTATGCCTGTGGAGTGGAGCTGGCTTTACTCTGCTCATGCTGCTTGCTTTGTTTGCCATTACATTGTCTTTTGGTCTATTGTGGCCTCCATCCATATACAGCATATAACATCCACAGCACCCCCACTGGCCAGGAGGTGAATCGATTCAGTTTTAATTGAGGTTTAACTTAGTTCCCACCCAATTCTGGCCTATATACCATAAAGCTTATAACTGAAGAACCATAAGGTAAAAATTCATCAGTGACACCTCATTTGAAAGATTTAAGTCTCTAGTTTCAGAAAACATCATGTTTCTAAAGTCCACATCAGGATAAATGTTGGAAAACACTGTCAGAGAAATGGTAAAGGGCCCGCCGGCGGGCCCTAGGAACTAAAGGGTTAGATTTTCTTTTATTCCAAATGCAATTAATGCTCTTAATGCTCTTAATTTCTAAGAACTGTATTGTTGGATCCAATTGGCCTGCACAATGAGCACCCCTCATATCTACTTTATTTATTATTTTCCTTTTTAGTCATGATTGTTGCGGCTGTGTCTCTCGATGTTATTATCTTGAATGTCTGTTTTTTTACGTTTAACTGCACTGCAAACAAAATTTCCCCTCCTGGGAAAATAAAGTACAGAACTGAACTGAACTGAGGGTTTGTCAAATTGATATTAAATTGGGCAGGTTAATATTAAAAAATAATGATTAATCGATATTTTTACCCACCCCTAGTTCACTAATTGGCAAAGTAGCAAACTTACTGTAGAGACCAAACAACTGGTAAAGCAAATCTTTTAGATTAAAAACTATCATAACGTCTCACACCTTGCTTTTGAAGATCAACACTATTTTTAGTCAGATTTCTTAATTATATCACAGTAATTTATCCTCAGGAGGATGACAGGAAATTATATCACTGTGTATCAAATTCTCCATCAAAAATCTACTCGTAGGGTAGATTCAAGTGAATTAAGCATAAACAGAGAATTCTGGAAAAATGTGTAGTTCTGTCTTTGTGCACTTGAGTTTTCAATCCTGAAACACTTCACACTCATGTGTTTATGGAGTCCGATGCCCATCCCACCCATGAGGAGGATATGACTCTTCAGGGTGCGGCTGTGAAATTATGACTCAGTTTATGTGACCTTGATGCCAGCCTAATCCCAGGTCCTGCAGTTTAATTCTCTCTCACACACACACACAAAAATTCCCCCGGAAACACACACACAGACTGCTGAAGTGACCCAGGGGAGTATGGTTGGCAGAATGTGAACTATGTTGGTAAGAATAGCTCTCACCATCCCTGGAATCCTCTCAGGCTTAAACAAGGCCTTGACATTATTTCTTTAGGAAACAGAGGGATGACACAGACAGAGAGAGGGATTCTGGGATTTAAGAGGGAGATAGGAAGAGATAGAGACAAACAAACCTAGTCCTGACCGTCATGCTCTGCCCCACTTCCAGGAAGGATTTCTAATTTGGCTGCAGTTCAAGTTTGTATGTTTGACTTAGAGCAGGAAGAAAGTTTCAGTAAACAGATTATTCGTGGCTACGACTGAAGGAGGGGGCTCTGAAAAATGTTCCCTCCAAACACACCGGCTTGTTCGGAAGATAAATTAAACACAGAGAGTTCTAATGGTTTTAGCAAGATATGAACACACTTAACGTCAAACTGAGACAACAAAATACATTTTGCTGCACTGAGGAAGTTCAAAATTTGGCATCAGACCAAAATCAGTTTAAGGAGATGCAAATGATGGAGTGCTTTAAATCTGTACTTTTTCAAATGACCAGCAGGAGGCAACAAAAGAAGTTAATGAGGGAAAAATTCTTCTCAATTTATTACCTCACTGAGTTTCATAATACTCTAAATTTGGAGCATCAAGTCCACACCAAAGCAAAGTGATCAATCAGTTGAACAACATTTAGGGTCAACTTTATGAGCTCATTTGTTATTGACCAATTTAGGACAGTTACATTTCAGAGATGGAGAAACTTAGACCATAAAAAGAAGGTTGATGAGACTGGCTGCAACATCAATCATAAAGCCCTCCTCCTCCTGCTCCTTCATTCCAGCAGACAATTCAAACTGAAATATCAAATTACATAGTAATCCTCCCCGTCAAAGATGCTTTCTGTAATTAATGTCTGTAAAATTTGTGTTTTCATTTCATCAAGACTACAACTCCACCAGACCATCCCAGCTCCTTCTACAAACTCACAAGTTGTAAGGACACTTTGTTGTTTGGCTTAAGTTTTGTAGGATGAGGAGAAATCTGTGACACAGCATCCTCTGTATTTATATTTTCTACTGAAGGGTCCAGGAACTTTAAGGTATTGGTAAAACATTCCCAGGAACTACATGGCTACTGTGGCCCATTTAACCACAGGCCGTAGACTCGTGTTTGTTATTTAAATCACACCAGTTGCAATTGGAGAAAAAAATAAAAGTAGTTGTAACACACTGCCAGACCAGTAGAGGGCGCTTAAATAACAGTGAAGGCAATGAAGTACGTATGGCACCATAGAAGAAGAAGACTGTGCTCACAGTTAGCCTGTTAGAGGAGATTGATTAATCATTTAACATAAAGAGAGACTGACATCTAGACTCATAAACTTCAGAATTAGCAGTAATATTAGGATTTAAATCATATTTATTGTATCACAGAAGTGTATATAGTGAAGAGTTTAGCTGTGATATTCATGAACTCTCCGGGAGAAAACGACATCCCTCTACAGGAGCTATTCCACAAACAGGGCAGACTGAGTGAATAAATCAAACCCACCCTCCCCTGCTGTGTGTGTTAACGAATCAGCTGACAGCTCTTAGTGAATAAGTCTGAAGACAAACAGTGAAGTTATATCTCCTTTTCATCACCTCAGAATTAAATTGAACACCTTGAAACAAACAACCACTCAGTGTAAAACACCAGAACTCAACACCACTATAGCGGTTCAGAAAGAGTATTTTAGCTTTCACTCACACTAGAGTTAACGCTTTTTTAAACTCTGATGTAGACATCAAGTTGAAGCAGGGCCAATGGGCTAAACAGGTGATCAGAGGCTGCTTTGCTGTAGTTTGATCAGACTTAACACATGTAATAGATGAAGTAGAGAAAAAGCATCAATAGAAGCTGAAAATGTTGGTTAAAATCATTTCTGGATTAATTGCTCAGCCCTTCTCAGCGACACTCTATCAGTTATCTCATTTTGTTAAATGCACCAGTTACACTTCTTTTGTAATACTCTGTACACCTGAGACAATTGTTTTTTTTTTTCTCTGTTATTCCCCCTTTTCCATAAGCAGCAGTTGTAACATCTACACACTGACTTTAGGAAGAAGCACTCAAAAGAATCAGCTTCTCTTTTACAGTCTAAAGTGACTAATTTAAATACAGATAACTTTAAAGATAGGAGAGGAAAAAAAGCAGCTGAGCAGCGAGGGGATGATTCATGCACAGGCCAAGGAAATGCTTCCAAACTGAACAGTTTTAGAAATGCCTTCAAGCAAAAGATAGTGAAACGAAACAGTCCCTTCTGACATTAAAGGAGCAGCACTTGGGAAGATGAGAAAAGAGAAAGTGTCTGGGAGTGTTTTTATTAATCTTACAGAGTTTGTGTGTGTGTGTTTTAACTGTATGCCTGCAAGTGAAAAACAAAAGAAAACATGTATTTGTTCACAGAGTGCCAGATGAACGATTTAACTGCTCTTCCTAAGCGTGTACTTGGGCGGTGTTACCCACAACAGTGTAGAGTGGAGCAGAATATTGTTAAGTGTTGCAAAAACATTTCTAAATACAGCTCCTCCTCAGGCCACAGCAGTTACTAACCATGAACAAGTTAACTTGAGTGCAGAGGAGGCCGGGTGGATCTGTGGGCTGATGGGAGCTAATGTGTCAGAGAAGTTGTGGTGTGTGCCTGTAATGAAAGGACTGTTTGGGCACTTTTAATATGTTTTCACTCTGTGCATCACACTAACTGTTGTAACTCTCCTCCTACAAAACATCACCACCCACTGAGCTCAGTGACGGGCCACTTCACACCTACGGCTCACTCTTGTGAGTGCGTTCATTCATCAATGTGGAGGAGAAGTGCATGTTTGTTTTCAAAATGCACAGGAGGAGAAAGTTCGGATTATTTCTCGACTTACCTGCGAATGCGGGGAGGTTTAGGAGGAGGCGTGTCCCATCTCTCATCGTCTGATTGGTGGCTCGCTTTGTCTGGACTGCTTTCATCCTGTTGGTGGAAACCGTATGGATTCAGACATTTGAGGTCAAAATTTACAGTCAGATTTAAATTGTATCTGATTGATTTATAGTGCATTATTCCTCTCCTACTCTCATGATCCAATAGTGTCCTATTTTTCCCAGAGCATTATACAGACGTTTGACTATTAAATACATACTGTAATAGTATTCCAAGTTCATTTTTCCTTCAGCAGACGTCTAATATTTGATTTTCTATGTGTGATGGCCTCTACTTATCTTCTCTATGCTGGCGGCTGTACTCATTTGAATATGTTTCTTCCAGGTGCAAGGAGCCGCTGATTGCATCCTCTTAGATTTGTTGCACCTGGACCTGGTGCTCCATCCCAATTAAATCCAGACTCCCTCTCTCTCTCCCTCTTCTGATGTTAGACCAGCTCACACCATTTCTTTGGTTAGGCTTCTCATGTTCATGCACTCCTCAATGCCCTATATGAACACTATTGATGCTGCAGACTGAACACACCTCATATTCCTGATTGTTTTTGTTGATTAATAAACTTTTGTAATGAATTTATTATTTGATTTCCTTGATTTGTGCCCCTCCTAGAAAATGTCTCTGCTGGTGTTAGGTCTGACATTACTCCTGACCTGGTTTATAATCAGATTTCAACATGAATACTGTGCAACGTTTGCATTTCTGCTTTTGAAAGATCTGATTTTTTGGTCTCCACAGATAGGAAACTTTGTCCACCCTCTCTTTTCTCTTTCATCTTTCTGCATCAGAAGTGCAAAGTTGCAACCAAATTGCTCCGCTGACAGACTCAAATTGTTCCTGAAAGATGCTCTATTCTCCCTCATCTTCCTCTCCTCTCTCCTCTCCCCCGTGACTCATTAATTTGACTCCCTCTCAGTCCTGGTAATGAGAAGATGATGGGACGACTCGAGTTGAGGAGAGAGGGTAAATAAGGTCTCCTCAGCTCAGGGAAAACAGCTCAAGCATATTGGGCTTTGTATTTGTGTGTATTGTGAGAATAAGTTTGTTGGGAAGGCTTCTGCAAACAATGGCGCCTGCGTGTGAAGAGAAAAAAACACATGTGGGTTGTGTGTATGTGTAGGCTTATTGTTCACACCGTCATTGAGAGCACTCATGTGGGTGTTTCAGTCACTGACAATGGCTGACTGGACGTGACTCAGTGAGTGTATGGACTGAGTCAGTCCATAAAACTTACAATGCTTCAATGAGTGTGTGGGGAAATGATCGACAGCAAAAAGTGATCAAAAACTCAAACTGAGTGTTTCCTGTTGAAAACATGATTGCCTGGATTTGTGTGACCGACTCTTTCGAGGTTCTCTCTTTCCCAACGAATGCAAGTCTATTCTCGGACTCCAAGTGCATGATGGGGGAAGAAAAAGGGGGTGATGTCATCATAGCTTCCTTAGCAGGAAGTCAGCTCCTGGATTTGTGCCAAAGCTCTCTCTCATCATGTCTCTATGTCCTCTGAGTCGGTCACACAGCATTATCTCACTCCTCATTTTCTCCTCTGCTTCATCTTCACACATCCACTGAACAGTGTCCAGAAGTTAACGACTTTAACTGCTGTTACATTTAACAGCTGTTGTTGATGTTTCTTGTTTTGATTTTTTTTCTTTCAATAGTTAGCATGTCATTTCAGGTTAGAAATCCCATTCCAGTGTTATTAAAACCCAAAGGAGATGCTTTTTGTGACACTTGATGTTAAGTACTAACCTTTTTCACTGAGCAATCCATTCAGGCCTTTGATAGTTATTATTAATTACTAATTCATTCAAGCCTTGAGGCTTAAGGATTGTAAACTTCAGAGTGACTTCACCCACTTGAGAACTGAGTTTATGCTACAGTGTTGAATTACCTGTGCTGTAAATCCAAGTAGACCTGTTCCCACCCAGGAGCCTGTGTGAAAGTTTCATACAGCCTTTACCCGCAGGTTCTATTACGAGTTCAGAGTCTTAGCCTGACCCAAACATCCTAAGCACCAGTTTCTGGTTCTCTAGGGCAAGACAACTACTCCTCATCTACTCCTTGCTGTTCTTGAGCACAGAACTAATTGCATTGGAAGCCAGGGGGGGTGTTATTGTGAATAACAAGACTGGCGTGCACTCAGTGTGTTTACATGCACAAAGTGGTTCTACTCAGGTCATAGCTGAAGTCACAGCAGGGGATCTGGCCTTGTCTGTGTTTACATGCAGAAGAGAGAATGAGACTTCTGGCTGAGAACGTCTCGATCCGCTTTGATAGACGGTGCTGTGTCCTATTTTTTTTAGCTAGTGTCAGTTTACCTGAAGAGAAAACAACATTCTAACAAGATGTATTCAGCTGTAGCTCTTTATGTTTGCATGTCTGCAACTACCATGGTGTTTGTTGTTATCATGGTCATCCACTTTCTCTTGCTGCTGAAATTTGCTTGAGCTGAACCCACAGGTGTAACAAGGCCAACTGGGTGCATCCAGTACATTTAAATGTACCTTAGGAAATCAGAGTATGAGATGAGACTAGGGCTGAATGATTTGGACAAAATTTCATAACTCCATATTCATGCCAGATATCTAGATATCAATATGAGACAATATGACTCTGGGGTTAGAGAAAACTAAGCATTTTTCAGAAAAATAAAAGCCTCATAATATAACAGGATGTGTAAAATGGGTTAATTGATCAGAGCTCACTGTCAGTCATCAACATTAACAGAAAGTCACCAATAATCATGTGACTGCGCTTTACATGCAGGGTGAGCTGGGAAAATCTACATCATTGATATCTATGACATTGGGATATTAATATCTTGAATTTTCATATCTTGATACCGATACAATAACGATATATCTTTCAGTCCCAGATCTGATTATTCAAACATGTGAACAAACAACCCAACAAGTTACACCATGTCAAATTTGTAACAGAATTAACACGCAAGGTGTGTAGGAAACACCCAGAGCTACAGCTGCATCCATCTCAGCCATCATTGTTTAAATGTTGTTTCCTGTCCAGGTGGACTAACACGTCCTTCACTACCATACCAGGACACAGCGCCACCTATAGAAGCAGAGTGAGACGTTCTCAGTCTGTTTCTCTTTTCTGTAAGTTTACATAGACAAGACTAGATCCTCCTGCTGTGACTGTACCATCCAGCTCTGACCTTAGTCGGACCGCTGCATACATGTAAACGCACTGATTATCCAGGTGTCAAATGAACTCTGACTAAGCTCATAGTCCAGTTTCTCAAGCTACATGTAAACATACTGACTGAGCTGAGCTAGCTCAACGAAAAAAGAGGAATGAACAACAAAAGTGAATAACAGTGATCTGAGGAGGAGACTTGAGTGTATCTCATATTAAAGTGACACAACCTCTAAGCCCTGAGACTGACCCACTAGGCAGCATCATCATTTACAACATATCTGGAATTGTTGCACATCAGCTTCACTTTTCATCTCCTTTCCAGCTCATTTATAATAGATTCTGTATAATTGACATTTATCTGCTCCAACTAAACACAACATGCCTGCAGCTTCTGTGGACAAACAAACAGAAACGTAGTGGGATTGAAAGCAGTGCAGAAATTAGATAGCATTTGGAGAATGGTGCATGAGTATGTAATGCTCAGAACTACAAAAGCCACTTTGTGTGCAGAGGCACAAACCAGGCACATTTAGCTTCTATTTTCTTCATGTCAGGAATATGAATCTTAAATTGATGATGAAATATCTCATGTAACAATACACTAGGGGAAAATACACTGCATTTTTAAACCTGACACTTTCCTTTCTGAGTACTTGCTCTGCTGGAACATGTACAAAGCTGAGGAACACTGGAGGAACATTTTGGAAGAAAAACTCTTGCATCACCTTTTTATCGTGTTAAAGATTTCTGCAAGTTGCTCTCAGATTCACTTAAGAGCCTTTTAGTTCTGAACTCCTCTCATGGTTCCTTTGAAGAAAACAGTTTCTCAGAGTTCAGAGGGGAAAGTTGACACAAGCAAAGAGGAGAAGAGTATTTTCACTACAAGAAGCGACCACATCATGTTTTTTTTTTTCTGCTCCTGTGATTTATGTCACATGAGAACACCCTCTGGACTTGCTGTAGCTGTGGAGCAGTGTGAAGAGGAGAACAAGGAGGTCACTAAGGACACTTCTCCTGTGTTTGTTTGTTGTTGAGTGTATTTGGGAGCAGGGGAGAACACTGTGAAGTAGACTGGCAGAGCAAAGGGCTTACAGGCTCTTTTAAAATGGGTCTGCAGTCCTCTGAGACCTTCCTTGAAAAGGTGAGATCGCTCTCTCTTTTTGGCACAAACTCTGCGACTCGGAGTGTAAAGAGCAACGTTTTCTCCTCGCTCCCCTGTGACTAATTATTTTTTGTTTTTTCTCTCCCCCTCCCAGCGTGTTACTCAGCCACATCCTGTCTTTCTTTAACACCAGACAGTGAGCACAATACGTGTGTTTCAGGGTGTCGTACCATGCCATCGTGGATCTGTGTGTTGATGGGGCTCTCCAGCTGCTGCAGTTGTTTCTGGAAGAGCTGAGCTATTGCTCGATGGACTAACTCGTACTGCTCCTGGAAAGAGACAGAACAAGACAGGATATGAGGAAAAGAAGGGGTAAATGGAGGAGAAAGTCAAGAAGAAAAGATAAAGCCGGTTCCCTTAGTTGTGCACAATAACAAGAACATTGTCTTTCTACTCTTTGACATCCATTTCCAAGTTTTTCCTAAACTCATTCCAAGTCAGCCTCACTGTTACTCTGTGACTTATCTTATCAGCCCTCTTTCTGTTACGACACATGCGTGGGAGGGAAAAACCACCAAGTAAAAAGCAGAGGAGCATGCTGGGTGCTTTGTTGAGCAGAAATACTTTCATTATGCAGAATCAGAGCCACCTGACAAGGTCTTAAATTAGACTCCCATTAAAAGATCACATGTCCTAAACAAAAAGCTTAAAAGGTGCATGCTAATGTGACCATGTGAAAACAGACTCAACCTGTTTGAAATCATGAGGAGAATCTAAAGCCTTCAGCTAAACGGACACGGGTCCATTTTAAAGCTGGTGTGCAGCAAGTTAAACAGGAATCAAGAGGTGTGAAGTCAGCGGTGGGTGTGAGGGACGTAGTTAGACCAGTGTTAGAATCACTAAGTGAAAGTTAAACCACACAGAAGAAAAGGCTGATTCACGTCTTAAAACTCTGAGTACAGCTTAATCATTAATCCGGGTCATCTGGTTATCTCATTCTTTTCTTCTGCTTGTTTTTAAACCGGCGTCACACCTTGATGCACCTGTCTTGTATCATTGAACCATTCAGACCAATTTCTACAAGAGGAAATTAATTTTATAACTGCTGTGATAACATGACTCTCAACAAGGCATATATTTGTTTTGATAATTGAATGGAGATTGGATCTTCCTTTTAACTATACTTCTTCAAGACATTTTTTTGCCAGATAAAATGTGACAAGATAATGTATTTATTAACAATTATGTAGTGAACCCTGGTCATGTCCTACCAGCGCTCATCTACCAACTCCAAGCTCACCAAGCAGAGCAAACATTCATTTTAGTCATTGACTCTCAGGTTTGAAAGGATCACTGCGGTGTCACTCTCCCATTTAGCTTTCTTTTGCTTTTAAGTCCCTTTTTGGTCAGACAGTCCAGTTCATGTTTCCACCATTACTACTGAACAAATCTCAGAAATCATTCTCAGCAGGAAAACCGAGAGATCTCTCTTCTCACTGCTAAACTCTGTCAGCCGGCGTGGCATTGTCATCAAAACTTTGACTTGAAATAAATCAATCTAGTTCTGTCTGACCCAATCAGGAAACTGAGAAATAGCAAATAGCATGAGACGTAGAAATAAACTTTTTCAGTGCTGATAATCTTATTTTAAGTTGTGGATTATTATCAGGCATATATCAAGGGATGAGACTATTTTTAAGATCACTTAGAAAGTCACCATAGTCCCTTTAATGGCAAAATGAAAGCAGTTGTTAGATACCCAACATCCACCGTGTGGGGTGGGATCACAGTACAAGACCTATTATCTCTTATATTTCAAACTAATACATAAATATTTGTAAAGGAGAGAATTCATCTTTTCTGTTTCACTTAGGAATTTTTTATGTAAAAAAGTCCTGTTATTTTCCAGAAAGGTTATGAAAACCAAAAGCAAACCTTTGTCTGGACTGCAGAATGTCGTTGTGTCCTCATCTCTTGGATCAACCGAAAAACATTAAAATCTTCTGGTATTTTCTGCAAAAGTAAAGACAACAAATTACGGGTTCATTATCTTTTTACCTTAAGAACACTGTGATTCAGTGTGGTTGTATTTACACAGCAATGTTTGAGGGGTGTGTAAGAGTGTGTGTGTGTTTGTGTGTGTTTGTGTTCAGCATACCCCAGCTTTGAGGAGGTTCCACGTGTAGTCGATAGCACAGATAGCACCCGTCCTCCCACAGCCTGCACTGTAACATGAGGGACACACATGAGGTTCAACAGGAGCACAGGCATGTAAAAACACAGACATACACTCTTCTCCTGATGGGACACATAAATAATCCAAAATACAGACTCTTTAATGTCATGTATGAATGTTAGAGGGTAAAAACATCCTGGTTCAGAGCAGACACAGACAGGAGCTGCACAGATGCTGACATTACCCAACATCAGGCCTGACACATCCAGTCATAAAACTGGATCTCATGCTGTCAGGGAACTTCTGCAGCTCTAACAAGCAGAGAGTCTGCACACACATACAGTAGAGCGAGCGCACAAAGCTTTATCACAGACACGGAGACACAGCTTTAAGTCCTGCTGTGTAACAGAGGAACCAGGAAGTGTCCTCAGGCTGCTCATTAGAACTGATTACACACACATGGAGGACGTGCCTGTGTGTTTGTGAGCGAACACCCACACATGCACAGCAAGGAACCCAGATCTTTTTTTTAACTCCCCTCTCTTTTGCTCCTTCAGTATTTGGAGTTACTTACTGCTGCAAAGTTACCTGATCCTTCTGATTCTGTTCACTGTTATCTAATCACTACAGCTGCTCAAGGACAAGTGTGATTGATAATTATGATATAAGGGTGAATCTACAGTGAAAATCAAACAAAAGGATCTACATCCTGCTGGTAATAAATGTAAGTTTATGTTGGGTTCAGATGTTGAGGCAAAGTTTTTCTTGCTGTTGAAGCTTGATTTCAGAAACAAACCCTCACTGTCAGCCACCTGTTGCACATTCTCACCGCCTCCTCAAGCAGCAAACTTATGAATCATTCACTTCACAACGTAAGTCAGGAAAGCAACACCAGCGTGAAACATTTCATTTCTCCACCCTGCATCTGGTTGGTTGCTTTATATGTTGCTTCAGTGTACAGTGATAGTACCTGCAGTGTATACATATAGGGACGTCATCGTTCTCTTGGTATTCTCTCATCAGTCCGATCATGTCCAATATGGAGTCAAACGATGAGGGAACGTCATGATCCGGCCAGTTCATATAATGGAACTGTGTTATCCTCCGCGTCTCCTGCAGGGACCAAAGGGAAGAGACATTTTTTAAAGCTGATGTCATAACAGAAGCTCTGCAAATTCAACCATGAAGCAAAAAGGAAAAAGTGAATGTCAGGGAAGAGATTCAGTGTGAACTTAGTGTGAGTTTATTTGAGTTTCATAAGACTATACACTCCTGATCAAAATCTTCAGACCAGTTAAAAAATTGTTTATATTTACATTTTACACAGTTGAATCTTAAAAAGGTTATAAGTAGAGTTGAAACAGAGAAAAGAAGAAATGGGAGTGGGAATAAAAAATTGAGTGAGCAATTTATTGAAAACAACAATAAAAGATAAATATTCTGTTCATCTGCCGATCAAGTTTAAGAGCACAGCCTTTAAAAGACAAAATCTGCACAAAAACATGGATTGAAGGTGATTTTCTGTCAGGTATTCTCTCTGTCATGACCTCCTGATGGTAAAGACTAAAAATCTTTCTCTCTTTGAACATGGTCAGATTGTTGAGCTGCATAAACACAAAGACCTCTAACAACACAACACAATCACTGCTGAGGTTGAAGCAGTAAGACAGACATTTAGAATTTATGATAAGATCCTGAGGGTTATGGAACAAAACAGTCAAGAGGTAGATCAAAAAACATTTCACCAGCTCTGAACCTGAGGATCTGATTGGCTGTGAGTCAAGACACAGGACGAACCTCAACAAAAATCTAGGTCGTTACTGGAGTCGACTGCAGCTCAATAACCATCAGACGGCGTCAGAGAGAGAAGAGCTTTAAGAACAAAAGCATCTTCTTCCACAAGATTTCCTGGGTTGAGTGTGACAGGGAGCAGTAAACATGGGACATTGAAGGTGGAAGAAAGTTTGATTCTCTGAGGAGAATAAATTGAACCTTGATGGTTCTGATGGCGTCTCTTTTAGATCATACTGCTTGTTCCTCTGATCTAAATCACATTGAGAACATTATGGAATGGATGGAGAGGGAAGTTTATAAAAATGGACGTCAGTTCCACACAGTGGATGTTAAACATGAAGCATCTTCACCACTTGGAGCAACGTTCACACGAACCTCCTGGAAACACTCACATCAAACATGAACAAACTAATGTTTGAAGTGATCAACAAGAACAGTGGAGCTCCTCAGTACTGAGGCCTTTTTCAAACTTTTATATCTATTTTAGGGTTTTCCATTTTTTGTTGAGCTGTGGTCTTAAACGTTTGGTCAGCTGATGAACGGCATTTCAAATCTCTACTTGGAACCTTTTGAAGAGTTTTGCAGTTTTTCGACTGCTCTGAAGACTTTAAAGTCTTGAGGACACGGCGACTTACATTCTCGTATTCCACCACCAGCGTCCTGATAAAGTAGTCTGTTCTGGCCTGCTCTGATTCCTGGAAAACACACACAGAGGGTAAAATATGCTAAACGTGAGATATGTTGAAGTCCAATCAGAAACAAATCCCCCTCTTCCTCTCCTGTTACACACAGCTGTGATTTCACGGATTCATCTACTCACACAGGAGATTTTGAAAGGGCCAAAACTCATCGGCTCCTCCCCAGGCAGTGAGAAGTAGCGCTCGCACTTTTTCTAAGCACAGAAGAAGAAGAAGAAGAAGAAGAATTAGCTTTGTCTGAGAACTAAATACCAGAGCAACACCACAGCTTCCTGTGTACACAAACTGACACACATGCACACCTACGCTTCTATCATTCTCTGTGTTGGCTTTAACCACTATAAAAAGTCTACAGGCTTCGATGAGCCCTTTTAAGAAATCTTGAAGGAGTGGAGCACTTTTGCATCAAATAAACAGTTTTATAGACAGACTTTCATAGATCCAACAAAACAAATGAACTTACCCTCCCCATTTCAAACTCTCGGCAAGCCATTACGATAACCTGTGGGGACAACAACAGGAAGGATTATGAATGTGTTTACACTTAAACAGCTGAAACCTTACCTTAACACATGTTTTTATATAATCTAAAACCACAATGAGACGGTTTAGAGGCTCAACTGCAGGGGATGAAAAGTTAAACTTGAGATTCAAGGTATGACAACCTTTCAGTCATAAACATCTTTTTCCTTTTTTTTTTTTTAAATAATCCAATGGAAATCTGCACACTTTTTGGTTTTTTTTTCTGCTGCAAGTGTCTCTCGAAAGTCTTTGAGTCACTATAATTACCCTTATTTGTTTTGCTTTTATTAAAAACTTTGAGATTTTTCCTCTTATGGCACAAGACAGCTGAAGGATGTCAGGAAATGTCAGGAGGGAGATGAAGGGATTAAACAGAAGTAATCGTGACTGGATTACGAATCTGAGTGGTGCACACATGGGGCCACCGTACTTTTACTGACTCATCTAATTGAATTGTTGTTCAGTATTTTGGGGAAACTATTGATTGTTTATCCTTCAAAATCTACTCGAACTGTTTTGCATTTTTCTCTGTGGTGGCAGAGGTGAACTAAACATAGAGCTATGAACACAGAATATACCCGCCTCTCGCCCAACGACAGCTGGGACCAGCTCCAAGTAGGATAAAAATGGATGGATGGATGTTTCTTATATCATCAGTTTCCCACATTAATGGAGCCAACTTTGTATCATTATTAATCATACCTTCACTCTTACATCCATAACTCTTTAAGCCTACATGAGTAATTACCACAGCTGCAGTCTCATCCCATCAGACTGCTACTTAAAACTTAATCACAGCTCCGTCTCTTCCCCCTCTTCATATCTTTCCATCCTGTTCAAGAGTAAGCTCTCCCTATTTGCCTATTAACTCCTCAAGAAACATGCAAACTCTCCATTCTAACTTGAAGCCACTGAAAAAGTTTGTATAGTCTAAAACACATCTGCAGTGAATCTGTTTAAAGAGGGGGTACTCTGCCTTCTCATGTTTTGGGTATTAAGTATTGATACTGGAGGTTCCGCCTAAATGAGTGGAGATTTTCAAACCTCTTTGTATTCATATGTTGTAGAAATCCCTGAATCTGTCTGCAAACTGATCAAAACACTGCTCTTAAAATCTCAAGAGAGCTGGCCAATCATAGGGAGGGGGTCTGTGAAACGGGGAGTTTTAAAGGGACAGCAGCAAAAACAAAGCATTTCAGACAAATCATCTAAAACATAAGTGTGAGGAAAAAAAAGATGTACATGTGCTCTAAATAATGAAGGACGATAACTCTTTACTCCTATACTCACAGCTACATTGTACTCCCAGTTCATCCTCCAAAAGTCGATGACAGTGTTTGGCAGTGGGCCCTGAGTTGCAATGTAGGCTTCTGGACCATCTATACCCTAAAAAGAAAGAGAAAAGGAGGAAAAAGCTTCAAAATATGCCTTTATCTTACGCTACACACTGTTAACACTCATTACAGTCACATGTATTATTAACTGGAGCAATCTTTAAACAACATGAAAAGAGAAAAGTTTCATCAGTGGTTTTACCTTAATAAAGTTTGCATTGACATAATCTGAGTCCTGATTGGTTGTTTTTAATGTCAGCTTCACCCTGCTGTGATCAACTGGGAGAAAAAGAAATACAGAGAGGATTTAAAATTCACACATAAAATCCACCAGAGAAAATGACCTCACATGAAAAGAGAGTGATACAGAAGAGGGCAAGAAAAAAGAAAGAGAGCACATGAGAATCACAGATAAAGAGAGAGACAAAGGAAAAGGCTAAATGAGGATGAGCAAAGAGGTTAATGGACATGTCGAAACATTTTTGTTCCTAAGCAGGAGTGTGTATACACGAATGCGTGTGTGTGTGTGTTGACATCTGTTACAGATGAACCAGTTCAGCCTGTGCCTTGATCAGCAGCACTGCCTAAAAGCCTTAATGAATGAATGAATGAATGAGGGGATGGACAGAGGAGAGAAAGAGGATAAAGGTATAATAAAAAAGTGGGACAGTTGTTGGGTCATGGAAGCTTTGCCTGAGGTCAGTGAGTACAGAAAGAGCTTTGTACTTTGGACATGAGGCAAAGAGCACAACACCATGTTTCATATCATGATGTTTAATTTCTATGAGGTTTAATATCACGTTTAACATCTGTACATATCTGTACAAGAACAATACCTTCAAATGGTTTCTAAATTCCATGATTCTTTACAAATCTATTTTATTTCATATGTTTGAGCATTTTCCTTTTTCCACAAGTTATTGAAGAAAAACTGACTAAACCAAGAAATAGGTTTAAAACTTCCTTTATACATTAAAATATATTGACATTCTATTTCATTATTTCTACTGCATTCATTCCTATTATTCCTGAGCACAAAGTGCAATATCAGCAATGCTTAGTGCGGATAAATAAATGGCTTTTTAATGCTGCTGTCGTGCAGAATACAAGCTTTCACACTGATTATAAACAAATGCAAGCAGCTATAAATCCTCCAGAAGTATAAAACAGCTGCAGGGGACTTGTATGTCATCCAGACTTATCAGTGATGACAAAAATGGGGGAATGAATGTAAGAAGAGGTTTTTGAGATGGTGTGGGTATCTCACCTATTTGACTCTTTTATAAATAAGTTATTGGTATTTTCATTTTTTGCACTCTTATAAATATTTTGCATTACACTTGGGAGATCATCCAATAAATAAAACTATCAGTGGATTTTTGACAACACCACCTTTAATATGAGTTTTTGAGGAGAGCCCAGGGGCAGCAAGAGTTCTGTGCACAGTGCTCAGTGAAGTCTGCTTTAATCATATTCTCCATTTAAATAACTTCAATAATAAATGACTCTTCAAAGTGACTTTTGGAATCAATTTACTTGAGTAACTATGTGAACAGCTGAAGCTCTAGACTGTTTAAAAAGATGGGAGACATAAGAAGTTCCCTAAAGTGAAGTCAAAACAAATCAAGCTTCCTCTTCAAACTAGCTGGAGTGTGTGTCACAAAGCTAGCCGCTACCTTGTTGACCCAGGGTTCAAACAACTTCTTCACATCATGAGTCAACTTATTTTTAACATTGATGTGTTTCCCAGCATTCATTTCTCATGTTTTTTTTTAATAAGATAGCGGATGCTGTAAACAGGGTTACAACCCCACAGCTGAAGGCTCTGTAAATAAATGTGGCCCCTGCGAGCTGTGAAGCAGCCGTACAGAACAAAGGAGACCAGTGAGGGAAAAGTTACCAAAGAGAAACTTTCTGTAACTGCCTGTGTCAGATCAAAGCAGGCTGAAGATGGACCTGAAGGATCTCGGCAGCTCTACCACATGACTGAGTGTGTGTTTTGGTTTCAAAGCTGTGTTCACGTCTGCAGAGGATGTGGTGTCAGACTTACATGGCAGTATATCTTTGTATCTGTTCTTCTTTACATTCTCCTCCCGCTCTCCTACATTGGTGGGGTAGATCTTCTCCGTCCGATATTTGGTTGATAATCGCCGTAACCGCTGGAATAAAACCCAACAGAGAAAAATGTTAGCTGGTGGAAGTCTTTTTTTCTTAAAAAACCTACAAAGATTATGTGATGTGTTTGCTAGAAACAGACTGTAAAAAAAGAAAAAGCAAAAGAAGAAGTGTTTTTCAAAAGTTAACTCCAGGAAAGAGGGAAACATTGTCAAAACAGTGGACTGTGTCACACATCCTTAAAGACAGAGAAAAATAGGTGTTCGAATTTCCCAGAAGGGAGACAGTAACCTGTAAAACACACATGCCTGGACTCACACACACCCTCCTTTCCTCCTGTTAGAAACAGTTCATAAAGACAAGTGTGGCCAAATCTAATAGTGGCTGACGCTGATGAAGACACATTCAGTTAACAGGAAGACATCAATTACAACGTGTTAGCCTGAAACTCAGTTAGCAGCTTCACACACTTCAGTGCAGAGAAGACAGAGTCAGAGGGGATACAGAGGTGTTCCTGTGATTAAACAAATAATTCAATTTTAATAATTACTCCAACAGATTTCCCTGTAATCTGAGCCAACACACTCAGACTTCAACATTCCTTATGTTGGCTCCATAACACTGATTATTCTTACTATGTGTATGAGGTGAATCCAGTGTTTATGTACAAATTCATTAAACCCAAAACAAAATGTCATAAATGACATATTGACATATATATATACTCCCTGGCCAAAAATGATGCCACCTGGATTAAACTAAGTTAAAGAAATATGGAAGGAAAAAACCCTGAATGATCCTGAATGGCGATCACTTAAAGGGTAGTTAGTGAAAGAGTGGTTCAGGGAGCATGAGACATCATTTTCACACATGGATTGGCCCCCAAAGAGTCCAGACCTTCACCCCATTGAGAATCTTTGGGATGTTCTGGAGAAGACTTTGTGCAGTGGTCAGACTCTCCCATCATCAATGCAAGATCTTGGTGAAAAATTGATGACACACTGGATGGAAATAAATCTGTGAAATTGCAGAAGCTTATCCAAACAATGCCACATTAAATGCATGTTGTAATCAAAGCTAAGGCGGTCCAACCAAATATTAGAGTGAGTCAGAGTTTCACAAACTGGATTCTATCTCTGGACTAATTTTAAATGAACATTTTCTAATGACTGGTTTCTTTTAATTCCCAAAATTTCACCATAACACTGGCCTGTGAAGTATCTCATTCTACTGATATCAGCCACCTCATTTCAACTCCTTTTCTCAGAGGAGAGACTCCTGTTACAGCTGAAAATCCAGGGTGGAGTGCTGAAAACAGCTGAATGTCTTTCCTTTATTCTTTGATAAAATTAGGGCAGCAACAATGCACTGATAAAACTGATAAAAAAGGGTTGGCAACATATTTCATTGTCCAGTAAATATTGATACAAGTGGCACATAAAGTGTGTTCGCAGCAAACTTTGCATAAACTCAAAGTCATGTGCATTTTTAAAAAACTGATTCATTGAAAAATCTATCTGATGAATAGTTGATTGGTAAAATAGTTGTAATTGAAATATCAGGTTAAGATCTGAGAGAGAAACTATCACAAGTGTGAGAACTTTGAAAACCCCCCTCAGATTTTTCTTGAAGAGAACTTTCTTTTCGTATAACTGCAGTTCTCTTTCAGTGACGCTTTGAAGGAAAATGAACACAGCAGGACTTTTTGTGACTCCTGCTGTTTGCCTCTGATAGCGTTCACATGATGCCTCCATCACAGGCTGCTCTCGCCCTCTTTCAGCTGCTTCTATCACTTCTCTCTCTCTTCCTGAGACAGAGGAAATTAAGCATTACTCTGCTCGTCTCAGGCATTACTTCATGGCTCCTCCCCTTCGTCTCTTTCTTGACTCTGAGAAAGTCAGCGTGGGCGTCCGGGCTGCTGGAGCCTCATGTGAAAAAATGGTCCTGACTCTTCTCTCTGGCTGTGTGCAGGCTCTCCTCCTGTTGCTGAAGCAGTGACGTACACACATCCTGATCTCCTGAGAAACCTCACACCTGAAGGCTTTACTTCCTGTGCTTGTTTCTTTTCCCACCTTTGTCTACACCTCATTTCCATTGAGACACAACTGGAGATGATGAAAAGTTCTGATTGTGGTTGATTATTCTTTCTTTAATGTTTATTCTGAAATGTACCAAAACTTCTAAAAGGAGCACTAAAAATAGCGAAAGAGAACTTGGGGATAGACAAATCTGTCCGTAACACAACTTTCAATTTATGTCTCCAACTTCTTTTGGGCTGCAGCAGTTCTTTAAACTTAACTTCAGAATACACTGATGATGACACACACATAAACAGTTTAGACTAGAGGCACAGCGGCACCCACGAGACAAAATGTGTTTTCCTTCACCTTTCATCTTACAACTTCAGCTCTATAACCAAAACGACCAACGATCAGAGAGCAAAGGAGAGGAAACAAGGGAGTCTGAGAGGTACACACACACAAAAACACACTTAGACTGTGGGCGGCAACACACTTGTGCTTGTGTCTGTGTGTGTTTGCGTGTGTGTGTGTGTGGTAATAGCATTAGAGCTCCTCTGGCTTCATGTGAATTACATTTCCAACAGAGGTCTGCTCCTGTGCTGGGCCAGAGCCCGGGAAGAAACACACACACACACACACAAACACACACACACTAAACACACAAGATGAGCGTAGAAAATAGCCCATAGTGATTTAAGACAGTTTATGATTCCACTCAAACCCACAGAAGACATTATGAGGAGCCAACAGGAACACAACTGCTCCCGTGCATCATCGATGAATGATGAGGAACCTCACATCAGAGCCTATGAATAAAAACATTTTAGTAGCTTCTAAAAAAATACCTGCTGAAGTCTGAACAGACAGGCAAAGTCAGCTGGTGGTTCAAAACAGATTCAACTTTTTGACAAGTTCACATTTTCGCACAATTCTGTTGACAATTTGAGAAACAGACAATTTAGCGCCTTGTCAAAAGAAATGTCAGCATGCGTCATTTCTGGTTTGACGCCTTTTTTCTCAAACAAGCTGACAGACTTTCACTTTAAGACTTAGTCAGTTCTCTTGGATGAGTTTGGCAGCTTGTCATCCCACACTCACTGATGAGGATTCTGCTTAAACAGCCAGGGAAAGTTGGATATTTTTATGATTCCTTGTGTGTATTTATTGCATTCATATTTTCATTCTAAATGAATCTATTGAAATGATGAGTTAATGCCAGCATCTGTGTG
>RPOG01001977.1:21624-87309 GCA_008086565.1 Thalassoma bifasciatum
GGGCCCACAAGGGGTAGAAATGCACTCAGGATCCATTTTTCAGTGTTTATAACACTTTGAAAATTTTGGGGAATGAGCAAAAACATGGGCTAACCCCTCAGGTAATTTTTCTGAAATTTGACCAAAATTTTTTTTTTGTCCTTCCAAACCCACTAGGGATGCTTTTTAGGTTAACATAAGGGCCCCCAAAATAAAGAAGTGCTCTCAGGATCCATCTTTCAGTGTTTATAACACTTTGAAAATTTTGGGGAATGAGCAAAAACATGGGCTAACCCCTTAGGTAATTTTTCTGAAATTTGACCAAAAATTTTTTTTTTCTGTCCAAACACACTAGGGATGCTTTTAAGGGTAACATAAGGGCCCCCAAGGGGTAGAAATGCTCTCAGGATCCATTTTTCAGTGTTTATAACACTTTGAAAATTTTGGGGAATGAGCAAAAACATGGGCTAACCCCTTAGATAATTTTTCTGAAAACTTACTAAAAAAAATTTTTTCCATCCAAACACACTAGGGATGCTTTTTAGGTTAACATAAGGGCCCCCAAAATATAGAAGTGCTCTCAGGATCCATTTTTCAGTGTTTCTAACACTTTGAAAATTTTGGGGAATGAGCAAAAACATGGGCTAACCCCTTAGGTAATTTTTCTGAATTTTGACCGAAAAATTTTTTTTTCTGTCCAAACACACTTGGGATGCTTTTAAGGGTAATGTAAGGGCCCCCAAGGGGTAGAAATGCTCTCAGGATCCATTTTTCAGTGTTTATAACACTTTGAAAATTTTGGGGAATGAGCAAAAACATGGGCTAACCCCTTTGGAAATTTGTCTGAAATTTGACCAAAATTTTTTTTTTGTCCTTCCAAACCCACTAGGGATGCTTTTTAGGTTAACATAAGGGCCCCCAAAATAAAGAAGTGCTCTCAGGATCCATCTTTCAGTGTTTATAACACTTTGAAAATTTTGGGGAATGAGCAAAAAAATGGGCTAACCCCTCAGGTAATTTTTCTGAAATTTGACCAAAATTTTTTTTTTGTCCTTCCAAACCCACTAGGGATGCTTTTTAGGTTAACATAAGGGCCCCAAAAATAAAGAAGTGCTCTCAGGATCCATCTTTCAGTGTTTATTACACTTTGAAAATTTTGGGGAATGAGCAAAAGGTGTTAAAAAGGATTAATCATCAATATTTTCATGACCAAACATTCCTTGTACAGTATAGTATATTACTGCCTCACATTGTTTTTCTTTAAGTAATGGTAAACTTAAGCTTTAAGTATTTCCTCTTCTATCAGACTGTCGTTATAACCATCACCCCTGGCATTGCTGTTTCGACTCACCAAGGTGCTTCTCCGTGGTTCAGGTCTTCTTTTTTTCTCAGCAAGACTTTACTGCATGAAACCTGAAGAAATTTCTGTAGAGGTTGATCAATTTTGTCTATTTTCAGTTTAAAAAATTGCAAAATATAAAAGAAAAAATGTCTTAAGAATTTTTTTTTTACGTCTTGTCATTGCCTGCAGTGTGAACAGAGTGACTGAATGTGGGCAAACAGGTTCTGCAGCAGGATCACACCTTTACATAAGGCAATTATTTGAACTTTTCAAAAGAAATTGCTCACCATTATTGCAAAAAGGTGAGAAATTTCCCCCAATCAGGGTTCTTTTCAGCCATCTACACACTGAACACTGGATAAACATTATGACTATAGTGTGAATTCAGACCTGCACCAGCTGTGAGAAATGAAGCTTATTGGTCTGTGCCAAGAGTTTACTTGAGGCTGTGCCTGAAAGTTACGGACCAATAGACTCCTTGACAACTTGTGTGATAACGAAGATATGCACCCATTTTGGCAGTGGAAACACTAGCTCCATTCAGTCTGACTAGAAGACAAAATAAGATACTCTTTATTCATCCTACAAAGGGGGAATTTGCAGAGTTAGAGCAGCAAAATAAGAAAGTGTGGGGTGCAAAATTTCCAATAAGAAATATACACAGAGCAATATAAGTGTAACCTGGAAAAAAACTCTTCCTTAAAAATGACAGCTCAGCCATAATTCTGTCAGCCACCACCTCCACAGGGTCCAGTGCTGAGCTGGACCTCTTTATTTTAAACTTGAAATTAAAACTGTTAAGTTATCATCATAAAATTGTCTGGTTGAAAGTTGAAAATTGTCTGAGGAATAGCTGGAAAAGCTAGAGGTTTTCCAGGATAAGGACTCTGTTTTGCATGAGCACAAGCACCCACTGAAGTGAGGAAATGACTTTTACCAATGTGTGCATTTTAAAGCAAATGTATGGGGCACAGATCTTTTGAACACTTCTTTGTTCAGATAACTTTCTACCGGATACAATGCAGCGAGGTAATGTATTTGTTAACAGTTATCTTGCTGTTGTTTGAAATGTGAAAACAAGCAAACTTTGTAAATTCCATTTGTACAGTGGTTTACTGGCAGGCTAAACCTACCAGCTTCATTAGGGAATCTATTTTTATGTTTAATTTTTTCTAAAATCTTTGACACATTATGTCTGGCTTTTGTTGCAGAGGCAGCTCTTATAGAAGTTAGTGTGATTCTTTATGTCCCAGGGTATAAATGTTTATCCAGCAGGTTGGACATCTCCATCCAGGACAGGTCCCACTGCACCTCCGTCACGTCCTGTTTGGTCTCAGGAAGCCCCACAGCTGGAGGTTCCTCTTTAGACACTGGCCAGCAGCTACGAGTGCCAAATGCTTGATACCTTTACACACGCCAAGAGAAGAGAAACTTTCTCAGATATGCTTGATTTATGTAAGAATCATATCATCTCATGGTATAAAAAGAAAATACAAGGTGAAAACAAAGCTGATAATGATGTTATGGATTCTGTGACTGACCTGTAGTGACAAACAAGCCAGACTGAAAGGGGAACTAGTAACAGAAGTAAAAGTCCACATGAGACACTGATCCATAGCCAGGAGCCTGATGAGGAAATTAAAACACATGATGTAATGGAAGAATTTACTCCAACTATATGGTTAATTTTCCATTGGAAGTCACAGTTTGTGCTCAAACTTTTACAAAACTGTTAAAAAGCACTCAGCTTTTGCTCAAAATAAATTTTAGAAGCATAAAAATAGATGAATGACATTCAGAACTGACACCTGTCTGTTCATCAGTCCTCAAAGTGAAAAAAAGCTTTTGAGGCTTTTAGCGACTTCATAGTCAGGAGTAGCAGGTAAAGACCTGCTCACAAGGATTCATTACACTAAAGTGATAAAAATAAAGTTAAGGTTTATCAGTGTCACTGATTACGATAATGTGAACCATGAATTAGAGATGATTGGTTTATTAAAACTTTTGGACCAGATGAAGTTCTACATAGCCTCATGAACACATGGGGGTTTGTGTTCTTCAGTCATTATTAAATCCTCTCTTCCCTCTGATTGGCTACTGGCCGGGTACTATGGATCCCTTATAGTTCCAATTCAGCCTGGTTTTAAGTCCTCAGCCTACCTGAGTGTTGTTGCTGACCATGTCTATCCCTTTATGAGCACAGTGTACCCATCCTCTGATGGAGACTTTCAGCAAGGTATCTCAAACTGGTTTCTTCAATATCATGATGAGTTCCCTGTACTCCTGTCACCTCCACAGTCACCAAATTTCAATCTAACAGAGCTTCTTTGGGAAGTGGTGGAACAGGAGATTCTCATCGTGGATGTTCAGTCGACAAATCAGAAACACTACGGTGATGCTATCATGTCAATATGGAGCAAAACCTCTGAGGATTATTTCCAGCAGCTTATTGAATTTATGACACCAGGAGTAATGGCAGTTCTAAAAACAAAAGGGGGTCTTTGGAAAGCCTTCACCTCAAAGTTCAGAAGGAAACATAAAACAGCATAGAAATGTATGTAACTGACGCATGTCCAAAAACAGTTACTATTTGATGTAAGAAATTAGAAGCTGTTTCCATGATGTGCACAAATGACTAATGTTGTGGAGGTTGAACTAATAGTTATTAAAATGTTAATTCTGTTCAGAGAAATGCACCAAAGCAACTGAAAAAAACTGTAAACAAGTAGCATGTTGAAAGTACAAAGAGAGGTGGAAGTTTGCATGTCACCAGGGCTCCCTCTGTGGTGTCTTACTCCTATCCTGCACCTCATCCGACCTATTTGATAAATCCTGTTAATGTGTTGACTCTTGCTACACCTGTTGTACAACAGCAGGTTGTCGTGGCAATCAGGGACCAGCTGGTCGGGTAGTGTTATTTTTATGTGGAGCTCACACAAACAGGGTCCAGGCCAATTTTACATTTAATGGTTAATTTCCTCTTGAAGAGCTGGTGAATATTAACAATAAAAACATCTTACCCCCGGAGGCTTCTGTTCCATCTGCTGCTGTGATGTTTCCTAAATGAAAAGCAACATGGTAACCTGATGCACATGATATGACACAAAGCTTCTTTTAAAGCCATGAATCTTTACAGCTGACCTTGATTAGGTATCACTGATAACCAGGTCCCTAAACTCTCCATCCATCTGTCTCCAGATGCGCAGCTGTAGAAACCTTCATCCTCCTGTGTCACATTTTTAATCCTCATTTTTGTCTCTGTATACGAGCCAGGGGATGTCAAGTTCGTTATTTCTTCACCATCTTTAAAGAAGATAGTTTTTCCTTTGTTTTTTAATGAGAACTGACAGAGCAGGTCAACAGTATCACCGATGTGCACAGAAGAAGCTGGAGTTTTGAGGATGGTGTTGCCATCTGTGGGAGAAAGATGTAGGTATAGGTAAAGTCTAACGTTACTGGTTAATGTTCACGTTTTTGTTTGTAAATCAGTATTTTATTTCTCTTCTTCTCATTTCCTTCGTCCCAAAGATTTAAATTCAATATTTGTTCCTTCTTTTGTACATTTTCGTGCACCAAAAACTATTTATTCCTGATTTACCCAACACCAGAGTTGGTGAAATGTTAAACAGATGCCCATAAAATTTGTTTTTTAATGCCTGCATTTCCCTCTGAACAGTTCACTTTGGAGTTTACAAACACTCTGACTTCTTTCATGGACTCACAGCTCACGGTGATGAAGACAGCGGTGCTTCGGCCCTCTGCCCCCTCACACCAGAAAAGTGCACTGTTCTCACTCGCAGCAGTGAACACACAAATGCCAGGCTTGTGTGCACTAACAGCTCCCCCAAGTGGTGAACACTGGTCAGTGTTGACTCCACTCCCTCCTGTACGTCCTGGAGGAAACCGCCTCAGTGTCCAGCCAGAGTTAACCTGAGAGAGGGGGCACTGCACGGAGAAACGCTCCCTTGCAAAGATCTGTCTGCTGCTGGGAGTCAGACTCAGAGATGGAGGAGGAGGTCGATCTGGAGGAGAGAAGGAGGAATTGAGAATGTGTAGGTGATTTTATTAGTGCATACATTTTGTTTCATGGATACAAGAAAGCCCCAGAGTATCAACTGAAACTACAGAAACTCACAGGAAACTGGCACAAAGACAGACTGTTTGAGTGAAAGAAACTAGCGTACATTTAGAACAGAAACAGCAATGTTTTCTGTTTCAGGTTCCTCCCAAAATTCTTGAATTGCGAGAGCAAAAGTATTTTGTTCTTGAACCAGGTACTATTGTTCCATGTCAGCCATAGTTGGTAAATGTAACATCAACACTTTCTAATGGGCCTGTGCAATATCAGGGGTTGACATTAAGGTCAATTTGCCACCTGGAAGGCAAGTATCCTGATTAATCTTCAGAAAAGAAAAAGGAACCAAAAATTTCTCCAAACAAACAAACAAAACTGCCTTATCTTGTCTATGCTTAGCTTACTTGTCTGCATATGTTGGCACTGGCAAATCTGGCGAAAGACTAAATTGTTATCTGCGTCATATCCCAGCTAACTCCAGTAGTCTTGCCAGTGTGACTGAAATTTCCTCTGCCTCTTGTTTACATTTTGAGTGACCTTGCATTGCTTTTGTACAGAAAACAGAAGTTTAAAAAAAAATATGCATAATGTTCCTATATTGGTTATATTGTAATAACCTATGCCCGAGCGCTCTCTATTGGTCAGCTTCTCCAAGGTGCATATTCAACACAGTGGAAAACTCTAACTGGATCCTAAGGTCAGTGAAGGGATTTAAGAAAGTATATACAGTAAACACCTCAAAGAATGGGTGCCATTTTGGCAGTATTTTCTGTATTGATAGCAGTTAGTTTTAATTACTTTCAGGTGATGCTGTCTGTGAAGCCAAAACGCTCTCCTATCTGAAAATCAAAACACCTGAATTCAGATTCTTCATTGAGATCAGGTGATATGTATGAGAAAGCATACACTAAGCGGGCAGTTCTTCGTAACAGTGGTCTGTCAATGTGAGACAAGACCATAAGGCAGGGCTATTCAATTAGTATTAACTGAGGGCCGGACACCAAATACAGATACCAAATCAGGGGCCTGAGATATATTGCTTCAGATATGGGTAGCTATTTATTTAAGCAGCTGTATGAAGACAATTTGTAACAACATATTGGAAAGTGCTTACTATATTTTTAATGCACAACAGACTGTAACCACCTCCTCAATGGATGCAAGCATACACTCCTTGACAGTCTCTGTGTGTGTAAATGGCATTTTTCTTTTGCCTAATAGCCATGCTACTCGTAGCGATGCNGCTTCATACAGACAAAAACAAGCAGATACTTCTGAGTCCATTCGGCGTTAAATTGCCTGGTTTCTGAGTCCACTTTTCGTTTTTTTAAAGTAGAAAGAGACATTATCAATGCCGCTAGCACAAATCTGGCGCTTCTGTCAAGAGTGTCGAGATGAGAGCTGCGCATGTGTCAATCGGGAAGGACCGTGGGAGAAAAATGAATAAGGATACTTGCGCCACCATGTGGTCAGACCAGCAGATTGAGGGAAAGACGGCATGTCTGTCACATTATGCAGATATGCTTGTCTGCAATTAAAGAATAAATGAAACATACAGTGATTAAAGTGTAAGGGCCACTGAAACTAACGTCGCGGGCCGGACCTGGCCCCCGGGCCGCCAATTGAATAGCCCTGCCATAAGGAGATCAGTCATATAAATCCTTCTCTTAAGTTTTGTTTAAATGTTTGTTTATAAGTTTGAACCCTGATGTTCTCTGCAAATGATGCTGCTGTCACCCACCTGAAACTTTGAGAACAAAAGGCTGGCTGCGGATCTCCACAGTGGTGGTGTTCCCTTCCCTTTGCTCTGCTTGGCAATGATAGCTTCCTTCATCCATCCGTGTCACCACAGTGATGGAGTAGTAGTTAGCTAAGACCTGGTGTCTGAAGTTTGGTATTGGGAAAGGATAATGATTGTGTATGATCCATGCGTAGTTCCATTCTAAGCTGGAGTTTGACTCCACAATGCACTGCAGTGACACACTCTCATCAAGGTAGATGTTCGACCCCGGGGGCCACACTGACACGCTGACATTCACAGAGTCTGCAGAAAGACAAAAATCAACATACTGTTCTTTAGCTGGTGGTGTATGAGACAGGTTCATGCTCTATGTGAGGATTAATGAAATGTACCTTCAGATGAAGTACCATGCAGAAGAAACAAACCTGAAATACAGAAGAATAACCTTAATCAATCTTTTCACAGCACACACACCTCCTTTTGTCTTTTCATCAGCACAGCTTGTTTCTGTCACATCAGTGTGTTGAGTCTCTGCAGCGACATGTATGAACATGAGCACCACAGGCACCTCAGGATGTTTGTTCCCACATGCAGGCGCACCACATTGACAGATTTCAGAACCAGGACAATCACAAGTTTCCAAAAACTTTATCTCTGCAGGAAGATTTATCACATTCAACACAAATGAACTTTTATCAGCAATGAATAACTAAAGTCTCTGATTCTGCTGTTTTACAGTCATGGTGCTGCCACAGTGTGACAAAGCGGGGGGCCTCCTCTCCCTTAATGAGCCTGTTTAGACTCTTATCATCCTCATGGGAGCAGCAGGAATGTGCACACATTTGCTCTTTTTTCCTGCAAGACACCACACACATATCGAGAAGGGTAAACGCGTAAAATACAGCTCTATAAACAAGAAAACAAGCAATAAAAAGAAGACTGGAGTACCTCAAATAAGCTAAATTACCTGTTAAAAGAGCACTTAATGCATATGCCAAGAATTTTGGATCAAATCACTCAAGAAATGAGAGCCATCAGACAGATTTTTCAATCATCTTATAACAAGGGTTTAAACTCAAAGGATAATAATGTGCTGTTCAAATGACACTGTGCCAAGATTGTTTTTGAATAAATCTCACTTTTGGTTTTATGAGAATAATAAACCTGTTTGCAAGTTCAACACATACAAACTTTATCTTCACATCAAAAGGAAAACATGAACTCTATGCTGCATAAACTGGAGTGTTTCAGGGCATGTTCGTCAAACTGAAATATTGATTTCATCAAGGTCTGAAAATTATACACTTATTTTCTTTTCTGCGTGCTAATTTGTCTGCTCCAGCAAACCATAGTTGATCCAGCACAATGTCTTCCTGCTGTTTCCCTGGGAAACCGGAAATTATTGACACTTTCCACTTTTGTAGGGTGCATTTCACTTAAAAATCCCAGACAGCTGGCGTCCAAAAATTAACAGCAATTTGAGTCAAACAGAAGCAGAATAACATTGAAGTTCTTCACGTTTGAGCCTATGAGTGAAACACACAGGCGCAGCTAATCAGACTGATATCATTATGTTCAGGAGACCCAAGTATGAAACTAAATAAATGATGAACTCGTTTTGGTAATGATATTTCCTGTGATTATTTTTCAGTGGATTTATTTGAGCAGTTTCCAGACAGACTTAGGTATTTATACAACAAATAAATACTTTGCAGTCTGTAAAATCTGCACGTTTTGAATGAGCATCCAGCTAAATCATATCTATGTTTAAAGTATGGAAAGCATGTACCCTCTGTTTAACCTAAATACAGACCTCCTTAGATTGGCAATAAAATTACTGTCATCTGTTTTGTTACTCTTTTTTTCCACTAATTGAGAAAATGACAGACCAAAAATATGAAGTCTTACTTTGATAAAGCTGTATTTTTGCTTAGGTATTTCATAAGTCGGTCAACAGGCAAATGACTGTGGTTATCTCCAGTTTTAGGCCTTTTCTGATCTCTGTAACAATTTCTAAATAATTATCTAGATATTTTAAGATTGCTAGGTTGGAATTAGTAAAATGGTGGGAGAATTTGTCGTCATGTAAGAAAAAGATATCTGAGCCCTTCCTTCCATTTTTCAATTTGTTTTTTTCCAGTGTGTGCACAGTGATTCAGTTTCAAACATAACTTCTGTCTGCCAGGGATGAAACAGCCTACACACAAGTTTGGCAGCTTTGTCCAAATTATTTCCATCCATTCAGCATCTGGCTGCTGTGCATCGTTTTAATTTACTCAGGCTGAATCTCTGAGCTGCAGGAGAACAGCAGAGTTAGATTTACTGCCTTAAATCCCTCAGTAAAGTTTAAACCGGTGGCTGAATCAAATGAGAGAGCGCAGCTTTGACTCCCAGTCAGTGCTAATGTGTGATAGCAGACACACGGATGCAATGGAAAGAGTTATAATGATGTTTCTGCTGTTTTTATTCAGCTGCGTAGGTTGAATCTATGATACTCACCCAGAAATACAGAGACAAAGCTGATGTCCATTCTGTCTTATATCCTAAATCAGTCCCACTGCTCATCCATCACCTTTCAGAAAACCAGACAATTCCAACTCTGACTAACAGAAGAAATCCAGTGGTGTGTCTCGAAGTTTTCTACTTCTATGGAAGGTTTTAAAATGTAGACAGAGATGGTTATCTTGGTAAAGACATTTCCGTCCTGTCACAGCACTTAGCAGGAGGAGCCACAAACACACACACAGGAGGTAAACACTCTATAAAGATTCTTTTTATTTCAACATTTAGCACAATCCCTTTCTTCTTCTTTAAACCCTTTCATCAAAATAATCTGCTAGTTTCTGGTTTTATTATTCCCTCTTTGTTCTATTTATATCCCCCCTTATCCCCAGTATCTGCTGATGCTTATTTTCTCCCTTCGTGAATTTTTTATTGTGTTCGCTTTAATCCAATCAGTTATAACCAGATGAAAATTAAGATCTGGAATTATCCCTACCAGTGGTTTAAGTCATGTAAGCATCTTTTCTCAACAGTAGTTGTTGGCTTGCTGAGACTTTGGTGAAGAGTGGACATCCCAACCAATATCAGATAACAGATATGCATGATCTCCTGAGGATCACTCATGAGGACACTGGATGTTTCCTAATTTCTGTAGAAGCCAAAAACAGATTGTTCTCTGAAAAATGTCAACGTATGCAAGTTGAATAGTGTCATTTATGAGCTGGATACAAGTAATATTTCTCTTGGGGCATCGGGATATTGCCAGTGGCCCAATGCAGTGACTCATTACAAATATCAATGATCTGTAGAACAAGCTGAAAAAAAACTGGACATTTTTAATTTTTTTAATCAATTTTATAGAATCCCTCTGGGCATAATTTTACAGCCAAAAAAGAGGACATTGCTGGGGAAAAGAGGACATTTGGTCATCCTAAATCTGTGATAATGGACCTAATGGCACTGACTGATGTGTCCTTCTTCCCACATTTGATCCTAATTAAGTGTTTTTTGTCTTGATTGTTCAACACAAATTATCTCCTGCTTTAAGGTGCTTGTGCAGAAATCAAACAACAAGAAATGTGAAATATTAGGGTGTGGATGTCCTAAAATCATCCAGAAGTGATCAAGTGTTGGCGTGCAGAAGGTTTCTTGAGTTCCTGCAGAAGCCCAGTTTGCAAGCTGTCAACCAAAGACAGACCAGGACACGCCCCTCCAGCTGCTGACAGGAAGAGAAACATCTCTGCTGTTTCTCTTCTTAAAGGACTAAAACAGAAGTATTTTTGAGTGGATTTCAACCATCTCTAGTTTCCAGGTGATAGAGATTTTTTTTTTTAATTTTAACATCTGCATGTCAGTGTTGTTTTCTGAGCCTTTCATGTGAGAAAGATCTGCGTTTACCTGATTTCACTGAATCTCAAACTTTTTACAGCCTCCTTCGAGTGTGCTTTCTTTTAATGTGTGTAACTCTTGCTTTCACAGGTAACCACAGCTGTCTCTGTGATCCCCGCCTCCTCTTTTCCCACCCCTCCCTCTGACTCCCTGCCCCTCCCTCCACCTCCCGTTGCTCCCATCACCCAGCCTCCCCACATCCACAGGGTTTCTTTTTCCAGGAAGCGCGTCGGGCAGTCGGATGCTCTGCTGGAATGCCTGGGAGAGAGAGCATCGCTTCTGTCGGTCTCTGAGAGAGAGAGAGAGAGAGAGAGAGATAGAGGGGAGAGCCAGCGGGGAGGAGGTGGAGGAGAGGAGAGAAGGGGAGGAGGGGTGGCGATAGGAGAGAGGAGCAGACATGGCTTCTAGAGAGATCACTGGTTTCGTGAGTGTGACCAAGGATATCACAGGTGGGTACAGCCTCGTTATTTCGCTCCCTGTGTGTGTGTGTGTGTCTCGTAGCGGGCTGCAGCTGCCTTCTCTCCCCGAGAGTCCGCGCTCAGGCTCGGGATGCTTCCCTCCGCGCGCCCGGTGGAGGCTGCGACCGAGCAGACGCATTGGATGCTGAGCCACAACCTCACTTCACGTCCTGGAGCCTTTTCCACCTCAGTGCGTGTGAATTAGTTAACGTGCGGATGAATTATTTACAGTGCAGGGAAATATACCCAGCTTTAAATCTGCCCCTGGGGCGGATCAGGTAATAACCCCCTCTTCACTCTTCCAGCTGTAGGCCAGAGAGGAAAAGGGGCGTAGTGGAAATGATGCACAGTGTGTGCTCGTGGGTCTCAACGCGTTTTGTTCCCCGTTTTCACCCACTACTACAGAGTCAGTCTTCTTCAGTAAACCTGAATCATTCAGTGTTTTCTCTTTGTTTTTCTGCAGCTCACCCAGTCTGAGCGGTATAGTGATTGCGCGCGTGTGTGGATGGGTGCGCGTGCGTGTCAAAGTGAGGACTGTTAAAGGCAGATGTTCTTCGTCTCGTGCCAACAAAAATACACGCGCTACATAAACCCAGCAGCGCGGCAGAATGCACAAATATTTATTCATTCGCTTCAGACAGCAACAGCTTGTGCACATGTCACTGAATGAGCGTGCACGAGCTGCATAAACACGCGCACAGACACATGCTCAGGGTAGCCGGGACTCTGCCGCTGTGTTAATTACTCCTAATAGCTCTATTAGACTCTCTGTGATGATTAATACTGAGGAATCCCAAGCTCCTCATTCAGTCACCTGCCGCGCGCTGCTCCACCTCCCCCTGACCCACCCCTGCTGACTGACAGGCACGAGGAGCCCCGGGTCCACGCGGGACTAGGTGGCCTGGAGGCTGGCACAAGGTCACCTGAATGAGAATTCAGATCTACTTCCTCCTCTGGATGAGATTATCCTGTGATGTTTTAACTCTGTTGATGTTCTGCCTTTTTTACTACTTCCATTGACTTTACAAAGATTTCTCTGCAAATCTGACACCAACTCGTTTACAGAACAATGTGCTGAATGTTTGACATTTGAAAAATAGGCCCTATACACTCACTTTTTCTTTTACCAAACCAGCTTTCAGATGCTGCCGCGAGGTACAGTTGAGAAGCTGTCAAAGAGTTATTCTTACGCTGTATTTTAGTAAGAGGAGAATGTGCCAGAGCTCGAGCTCAGAGAAAAAGAAGTGTCAGCACTTTGTGTGGTGGGATGCTAAGAAGTCAATCTTCATAGATTCAACATGAGACAGAAGAAGCTGCTCTCATTCAAACCTTTGGAGAAGTGTCCTGGCTTCACTTTGAAGTCCATGCACTAGTCATGCTTCAAGTATCAGCAAGCTTCAGTGTCTGCAGAACAAATGGTCTGTATGGAGAGCAGAATCAGGAGGAAAAAAATCCATAATAACATTCCAGCTTCCATCGTTTGTAATATGAGGGAGGGTGTGGCGGTATAAAAGGGCTTCGCAGAGATTTTTTATTTTTAACAAACTGGCAAATTTGCAAGATTAAAGGGAGAAATGAGTTTATAAAGTGGCAAATTTGTAATTTTAAAAGTGGCACATTTACCACTTTATAAAGTGGGTAATTTGCAAGTTTGGTTCCCACCAGATTCATACTTTGGAGATTATTATCACACTGCTTCACTGCATCATGAACCAGACTTATCAGTTTATACTTTCGACTTGAACTCAGCAATAAGGATGTTGTTTGGTTCACACTTAAGCGTCATTCACAAAAGCATACCTGATACAATTGTAACATCATCTTCACAGGTATGTTTAAATGACTGTATTATCTCCTTAATAAAATAATAATTTTGTTTGTTAGTCTTGAAGGAGTTTTTCACAACTTCACTGTGAGCTGCCATCTTGCACCGGAAAAATTGGAAACATGTTGTTTAGATTTAATAAGTTGATGTGTGAATTGCACCGAATAGATGTTGGGGTATAGAGTGGTTATTGTGCAAAAGAACCTGTGCTGAAAGATGATCTTGATGGTAAAACTTGGTGAATGGAGAATCATGCTTATCATGCTTCCCAAGGGAGTGTTTCCAGCTAGAGTCTGACTTTAAGATACTTCAGAATAATCACATGTACACACTGTAGCTTTAAGACTTTTAAAAGTAAAAAATAATCCCTAGAAAAACAGTCTATTTTCTGTTCATACTGCCAAAGTGAAACCTCTCTTTAACTTGTTATTTGTGAAGCTGAGACTGACCAGTATCATAGATGGGAGCAAGATTTTCCTCAAGAAAAAACTTACAGAAATGCATGAGTTTAGGTACTCGTGTGAACAATGTGAGCTACATTCTACAACATTGAACTTTGGCGTGCAGACAAATTTGCTGTGCACCTTTCAGAGAGTAACAAAGAGTCGCATCATATCAGTGCCAGAGAGTTTGTTGTGTGTTCGTGTTACACGTTGTCACCCTGACAGTGAGACACTTCCTCTGGCTCAGGTTGTGTGGGGTCAGAGGTCACAGCTGTGATGATGATTCTGTTTAACAGGAGTGTTTCTCACTGGATCACACACATACACACACACACACACACACACACACACACACACACAGATGTCTGAGCGAGTCATGCTGCTCCAGTGAGGATGGAGATATCTGTGAAACATATTGAGATTCTGTTCTTGTTGAACGTGTCGTTTGATGACAGAATCCTGTTTGTCTTTGTGTTGAATGTAGATTAATCATTTTGGGTTTCTATCTTTCAGAATGTGCACAGATGGTTGTTTTAACTCTCTAAAAAGTCACAACAGCTTTGAACACAAGATTTTCTGAGTTTCCTTAAGTTTGGTCAACTCATGCATATAAGACTGTGAACACACACTTTCAGTGTGGCAAAAAATGCTGTTTCTGTCCCCAATCCTGTCAAAACAAGATTTTTATTTATTAATTATTTTGAAAGATAACTCTATTACTTATTTAAAAAATGTGCTCAACAAACCCCATTCCCTCTGAGTGAGAGCTATGGATGGATGGAACGTGTCATGAACTAGATCTTTACGTGATGACCTTATAATTTCAATAAGTTTTGAGCAGTTTACAGACAAATACTAAGACTTTTAGAACTTTTGTGGAATAATATGTAGCAGTTAAAAATATGCACGATCATTTTGAACAGCCAGCATTGTTACTTTTTGTCCATGATTAAAATTCGGGGAAAGCAGAATACCAATTTAAGACTGCAGCTGTGATACTCGTCTTCATACTTGATTTATTGTTTGGTTTTAAATATGCTAAATGATCCCGTTTACCACAGTTCTGTTGATGTATTTAAAGATGTGAATGGAAATGTTTCTTTGAAATCCACAAGACTGCTGTCAGATTATTTCCATGAAAATCTGTGGGAGTCCTTATTCAGACTGTTTTTGTGTTTTCATTCACAGAGAGCATCAAGAAGGCGATTGACAAATCATCCATCAAGTTTGTTTACGGCATTAAGCTTGACACCAAAAATGGAAAAACCGAGGACAGGATCCTGGTGAGTTTCTGTTTTGGTCTGAGCTTCATTTACAAGCTGAAGAGCTGCTGCCGGCTGCTGCATGCATCATGTATGTACTGTATCTTTGATGTGAACTTCATCTGCCGTGTTAATGGATCTGTAGCTGCTGCAGAGGTTCCAGGAAACTTGTTAACAGCTTTCTAACTGCAGCCTGTCCTCTGCTGCCGGATGAATATTGGATGGACACTTTCTCTGTGGAGGCAGTGGAGCTGTGCAGCCTTGCAGCCTTTTGATTCAGGGTGCTTTCATCACAGAAAATGGGACTCAGATATGAAATCTCAATTTGAGGCTCCGCCAGAAGTCTGGATAAAATCTGAGCCCATCAGCTCGTACATTATAGACCAGGGTGTAGATTTGACCCCTCAGGAATTCTTCTCTGTGCAGAAGACTTTTATTTGTGCGTGACAACACAACACCCCATGCACGCTGCAGCTCGTCCACACAGAGCAAAGCAGCCTGTATCGATCGATTACTACTTTTAAAGAGCCGCTGAACCACACCTCTGTATGAGCAAAGTCCTACACAATCCCCCGTCCACCAGCAGTAAGCTCAGTGTAGTTTTTCCTCAGTTTAAAAGACTAATGACTCCTGTTGCCGCTCCTGCAGTCCCCCTGGTGAGCCTATGAGCTTTCATCCCCAGTCGAGCAAGCCTCCATTCAATAGAGGCTTTAAAGACTGCTTTCTGCATGTACGGCCTTTGATATCTAGACACTTTGATATGTCCATCAGCCCGAAAAATCTTTCCAATAATCTCTTTCCAATCCATGTCTCATTTTCAGCTTCCTCTTTCTAAAAGCGGAGCTGGAAAATAAGAGTATGCTTCCTGCTGGGCGCAGAAAAATAGATTGGAGTTTGATCAAACATGCAGGGAAAGCTGGGCTTAACAAGGATTTCTGCTATTTTTAAACCTGGGCTCCTTTTTTACATACTGTGCAGTCCAAATTACTAACAGGTACAAAAAGCTTTGAAATTGTACCAGCAGATTTCTTCAGTTATTTGTCATGAAACAGACTGTGATAGCTGCTTACCGATCTGTCAGAGCAAACACTTCCAACAGGCCCTGATTATTACTCTGAGTGTCTGGCAACATTACAGAGGGGATCCCTTGCAAAAATAAATCTTAATGCTTTTTTTATCCAGAAATTCATGCTTTTTGCTTTCAAAGCCTGCATTTGAGTCTTGACTGATTTATTTGTGACTTAGTAAAAATGGAAAGTTTGACTCCAAAACTCCTTTTAAAGAAGCTGTAACAAGCAACATCTTATGTGGTTGTAAATGGAGCCAGAGTGGGTTGCAAGAACCGGCAGTTCCCAGAGTGTCCACTGGAGCAAGACCATAAAAATCAAGAAATACCTACAAGCACCTGTGTTTAAATGCTGATGTAAGCATGCAGGAAACAAAAAACACAGGAGTGAGACATAAAGTTGCAAAGTTAGGTACAGACTTTTTCTAAATTCCACCAGATCCATGTATGGTCCATCTTCGCTCCAACGTAACACTGCATCTGACAGGTTTGTGGCCTTTTTTTGGATTCAATGTGTTAATACAGCTGGTCCTGCCCCCTATGGCTTCTGGTTTCATTTCAGATCTGCCAAGTTTGAGCCAACATGTTTTTTTGAAAAATCAAACCAATGCAGAAGTGCTAAAAGTTGCTGTTCATCAAGAATACACTTGAAGCTTGCAGCAGGAAAACTAAAAACCATGTACACACCAAGCCAAAAGAACTGACTTTAACGGCATTAAAAATGCTATTTTCAACCTGGTTCAAAAAAACAGCGTCTGTCTGCAACGCTAATTTCTCTATCAGCTCACACTGTCACACAGGGATGGATATTTTATCGTACTCAGCAGTTTGGAAGATATAAGGATCTTGAGTAATTCGGAATTTCACTAAACTACAACACCAAACTGTCACAATAAGCGAAACCTGGAGTCAACAGGTCAGAGGTTTTCAGAAGATTATAAAGACAACGTGGATGAAGAGAGGCTCAAACTGTTGATTTAGTAATAACCATCCTTGATTACATGACTCCAGCAGTCTCACAGTCCTATTCTTTGCTGGTTCTGAAAACAAACCAGGGAACATTGAGTCAAACAACAACTGGGTGGGGACTGACTGGACATTGATCTTGTCACGTCTGATGGAAAGGTCAGTTTCAGCTCTGCTTCTTGGCAAGTTTCAAGGCTGATTGAGAGTTCGTTCAAATGAGCATTTCCAACATGATGACCACCATCTTCGGGTCCCCAAACGTTTCTCCAGGTGATGTCAGTAAGACCACGTACATCTTGTATACAGAAACAATCCGCTGCTTTTCCTAACAAAGGTAACCCAGTTAGTCAGTCAGCTCATCATGAATTGGTGAAAACTCAATTGCAGAAGCAGAACATTGTTTGAGTTCTGGTGTGAAGGCTCAGAGCTCATCATTCCTCACGGTGGGGTGAGATAACAACTTAAACCCCAAAAGCCAGAGTCAGCAGGTGGATACTGGGGAGGTGGCGGGACTGAAATGTCCGTCTCTGCAGGGATCCTTGCTGTAGTGCTGTTAGATACTTTTCTGAACCAAACCAAACCTCTTGATGGAAACGCATCTCAAATGTTTTTTCTATCTTCAGCTGACTATTTGCAGCCTGTTTTAGATAGAAAATTACTTGGACTTCTGGAAGATTTTTTGTACCCAACATAATATAAATTATTGTTTGGGTTTTTACATAGCACAGTGATGGGGAGAGGTGGCCGGTTGTTTGCCTGTCAGATGAATTTACGTCCTTACGGCCTCATCCAAGGTGTCAAACAAGAGAAGATGAAATGTTTGTGCTGTAGCATCTCCCCCCTGGTTGGTGTGCATGTGCGCGTGTGTGTGTGTGTGTGTGTGTGTGTGTGTCTCTTTGATGTGAACACAGTCTGCTGCGTCAGCATGATTCACTCCTGTTTACTCTGAGCTCCCTCTCTTAACTACCACCCGTGACCCCAACTCATCACAGTAATGTGATACAATCTGCTCCTTTTAACCAGCTCCTTCAGACTCGCAGAGATCCTCCACTCCTCCCCCTCCCCCTCTCCTCTCTCTCACACATTTTGAGTGACTTCATCTCAGACACCTCTCACGCTGCGTGGGAGTACGAGGCTGTCAGTGTGTTGCTTCTGCGAGGCCTGTGTCAAGCTCCTCTCTCCAAAATATGAAACAGTGGAGTAGGAGAGCAGTAATTTAATTACTGCTTCTCATTGGGGAGAGACACACATAAGGGGGGGGAGTTGTCCTGGGGGAGTGTTTTAGCAGAGCCATCAGAGAGGATGGACAAAATGATTGGGAGCGACGGAGCAGAAGCGAAGAAGAGAAAGAGCAGAGGGCAGGACTCAGGGGCTGGTGCAGAGCAGTGAAATGCCAAAGAATTGTCGTCCTTTGTTTTAGACAGAGAGACTTTTTCAGGATGCGAAATGTCATTTACGAGCATAAGTCTGACAGAATCAGATTCATCCCACAGCTGCATGACACAATTGTGTCCACGTTGAGATGAAGCCGGTACGCAAATGAGGCACCATGCACGAAGAAGCTTTGAGTCGCATATAAACTCCCATCAACTTTGCACAGTACCAAAAAAAATGTATCTCGCACACTTCAGACTGCAGACAGCAAATTAGCAGAGGAAGCGTAACAACAAAATGCTAATTTGGCATCCTGACCCAGCATGACCGGCTCTGGAACAGATCCCATCACCGCGCTGCAAAAATCTGCTCCAAAAACAAAAAAAGAGGCGAGGAAGAGGGGAGGAGTATGGGTGGAAAATGTGTCCTGCTTTAGGTTTTTTTTTCAATCAAGGTAAAACATAAGGTGTCCTCAGAGGTTTAGTGATGCATAATATGCAAACGTGCTATGCCTGCAAGTCACAGAAAGAAATGTTTGTGAATTTTGCAGCTGCTCGTGTCATTATCTTGAAATAAGATTTCATGAGTAGAGACTGTCTTTAAACCAGTGCTGCAGCATTGATGTGAATGTGAAAACAGATTTAAAGGTGCTGCTTGTCAGGAAAGGAAGGCCAATCAGTGGAAAGGGAGCCTATTCAGACAACTGACAGACTGGACTCAAAATCTCAATAGGAGACTTCTTCAAGGAGCCTGACCATGCCATCCCGTGTGTTCATTAAGTGGCAACTCCCACTTGTAGAATATAAATTTTGTGCCAAAGTGCAAAGAAACTCAGTTCTTCAGGTGCCCACTTGAGTCTGGCTACAGAAATGACTGAATCACAGAGACTTCTTACATGTATTTTACAGTCTATGGTCTTCATAATTTGTTGTGTACATACATACTTCAGTGATGTTGCACCATGTTGAAGGAACATTTGGTTATAGTGTGTAAGGGGGTATGAAGCAACGCAGGGGATTTCTGAAAGAAGTTGGAGCAACCACCTTTAATCGCCCAGTGGAGGAGAAAACACTTCTAAAGACAGAAGGTGCTCACACAGCACTACAGACAATGATGTGTCAGCATCGCCTCACAGTACTCCCCCAAAACACGTGAGGGCACTGTGGTCTGTATGTTTGACGAATTCTCTTTTCCATTACTCTTATGTCAGGCTACAAGCGCAGGCTTCTGAGCAGAAAACTTAAGGTGTAAGGTACGCCATTGAATCCAATTAACTTTGATCAGTGGGATGTTTTGCTGTAAACACATCAACTGCTGTATGAAGAAATAAAATATCCTAAATAATTCTTGACACAAACGTCTTTGCATAGGAACAGGTAGTGATGCATACTTCTCCTTATTAAGTCAAGAGTAATGACAATTGATTAACCGAGTTGTGAGTGTATCTGTGCTGTGCACAGGTCGATAGACTGTCACTCAATCCTCTTTGTTGATTTGATAAATTGGAGTCTCTGTCCCTTTGTCCCTCCATAAAATGAATTGTATAACTGTCGACCTGCTTACTGCAGACACATTCATACAGTTAAACCACCAGGCTCTGAATATGCTACAAAGACACAGCATTTGTATCCTTAAAACTTGTGAAGTTAGAGTTTCATCTGTGTCATCTGATGGTGTTTTAGCATCTCTTGATAATCAATGAATCTGCACAATGAAGGTACTTTTTTCTGTGTGGTAGGATTTTGACCAGTCAGATGGATAATCACCACAGTTGGTTAAAAATGAGATGTAATCTGGTGTTTAAAGGCCAAATGTGATTGAAACATCAAAGTTGTTTGTCTGCTGTATTGCAGCTCCTCAAAACTCTGAGAGCTCAACTTGATCAATACGATGGGAATTTATAGAAAATGCTCCTCATTTCCCCCTCACCATTACCATAGAAACTCCTGAAACTGTTTCCTCCCGCTGTGATTGTGACAGCGCTCTGAACTTTAACGTAATCGCCATCTAATTTGCTCTGCTGCTTTCCTTTAGGTCCTCACAACATGGCGTCTTTATTTCCTGGCTCCAAAGATCCCGGCTAAGGTACATTCTGCCTGCATTCTCTTCTGTTTGAAGACTCTGTTTCTTTCTGCTATCTTTAATCTGACAAACATCTTGGTTTTTACAGGTTGAATCCACTTTCAACTTCTTAGAGATTCGAGCGTTGAATTCTCATCCTGAGCACCATGTGAGTTTTACTGTAACTGTGACCTCTGTGCACTCTGCTGAATGATTATCTAAAGGTTTCATAACACAGCAGTTACATCACCTCAACCTTCAAGAAATGACAAGAGGCGTTTAAAGCATTCATCAGTAGAGATTCAGGGTTGCTCAGCGCTCATAATGACTGTATTTCTCTTCTGTTGACGGTCACTGCAATGAGATAAACTGCAGAGGCAACAGTTTGAATATTATGGGTCTGAAGGGGGAAAGGGGTAGGAGGATTTCCAGCTGATGCTGCTGAATTTGGACTTTAAAATTTCAGTTCCCCAGCAAGAAATTCAGCAATTTTGCAAACAACACATAAGTGTCTCAAGCCTACTTTTTTGAAGTGCCCAGCTGAGGGCAACTTTACTCATTGCAAAAGGAGCTAGACAGTAAAAATGTCAATGACAAAAAGTTTCTCCTGCTCTGCTAACTTTTTTTCCTTAGTAAACATTTTCTTAATGGGTTTGTGGTCTCAGTCTACTTTAATTCTTTGTTCCAAGTCTTCCTCATAATGTTTAATACAGTAAACGTACGGTGGCTGGTCGGTGTCAGACAATTTGCAAAAGCCACAACACAAATACAAAAGCTACAACACGAAGGCAGAAGCTATGACACAACAGAAAACGAACCACAAGAGAAGTTAAAAGAGTTCAACAATTTTAGTATTTTCCCGGTGGGCGGTTATCCCAATGGACCATTCCATGCAAAAGTAGTTAGATTAAGTTAAATGCTAAGTCCCATAAGTCCAGTAAAATAGTCCAAATGCTTTGTATCTGTATAACCCTTACATACTAAATTTTGATAGTATTTATGTGTGCAAGTTCTTCAGTGTATTGTGCAGAAAAATTTAAAAAAGGACAACTCACTTCCTGTTTTTGGGAGGTTGGGACTCTTGGACAGGGATAGGGACATGAAGGAGCCATGTGACAAGTCATACCCACAATTTGACAAAGTTTAATTTTAATGTTGGAAGTTCTGCAAAAATGCAAGGTCCCATTCACAGAAGCTTTTGTTATGTGCACTCTGTTGTATGTTAACAAACCATCCCTGCAACGAAAAAGAGACATGTAAAATGTGTATAACGCTATCGTCACTCCCCTGACTTTATAAACAAAAAGAATCAATGATCTATCTTATCTGGTTACAGCCAATCAAAAATGAGAAAGCAAAATGTAGCTCCACCGCTTTGCTGGCTTCTAAAGGATTAGTTATCAAAATATATTATTAATGACATATAAACTTTTGTCTTTTTACTGTTTCTATCCTGTCTTCTCTTCAGGTCATCATCGACACCGACAAATCCAGCTACTCTCTGCGCTTTGAGTCCCGCGAACACCTCAACAACGTGGTCAGCCATATTAACTTTGCTCTGTCCCGAATCTTCAACAACTCCATATTTGCGTAAGTGTCACCTTCTAGCTAAAAATATCAGAGTATATCAGGTATGCGTGTCAGAAGATAAATGAGGCTTTACAGTGTCTGTGCTGCTTCTCTTTCCAGGCCCTCCATCTGTCACTCAGACAGCGACCTTTCTGACGGCAGCAGGAAGTACTCACCCAGCTCAGAGACATCAGTGGAGACGCAGAGAGCCTGTGGTAAAAGACACACTATCATCAAACATGCACATACACACTCAGACACACACGTACACACTCCAACAGAAAAGGGCACACGCACAGTATTTGGCAGCCTCAGAGGAAGTTGGCTCACAAACACTCGGCGCAAATGGTCTCCCAGATGTTCTTTTTAAAGTCTTCTGACAGAAAAATAAAAGATTGATCATTTCAACAAATGTTCCTGTTTGCATTTTTTCTGTCTCGTTCCCGCTGAAGGAAGCAGCTGCTCACATAATCTCATTGTTTTTGTCTCTCTCGTCTCTCTCAGGAGGATTCTCGGAGACGTACTCGGCTCTGTGCGACTATAATGGCATCAGCTGCAAAGAGGAGGTGCAGTGGGTAAGAGCTGAGTGCGTGTGTGTCTCTGAGTGTGAGTGTTACTTCCAGCTCTGTGTACGAAATGAGAGGCTCATATTCTGCAGCAGAGAGGCTCATGGGTAATGTTGCTCCTAGGATGTGGACACCATCTATCACTCCCAGGACAGCCGGGAGTTTAACCTGCTGGACTTCAGCCACCTGGAGAGCAGGTGAGGGACGAGCAGCAGTCACACTCTGGCCTCTCCTCTCTGTTTTCCTCTTTTTACTTCTGTGTTTACCTCTTTCAGGGATTTAGCTGTGATCGTTGCATCGATGGCGTACAACACCTGGTTCACTAAACTCTACTGCAAAGACCTGCGCATAGTGAGTACACACACTCTGGTTTATCTTGTTGAATGAGCTCTGAGGCAGCAAAACAGACAAAGTGCCTGATTCATATAAGGATTTTGCAGCTTCTGCAGGCGCTGAACTTTTTTAATGAAACAAAACTCAGTCGTCCAACACACAATGGCCCTCAGTGGAGGCTCTACGCACTATGCTGCAGCCATTATGCCTTCATCTGGGGTAGGTTTGACCCCTTTCTAACCAAATGAGCCTCACTGCGTGACACATTCAATTCACAAAAACCAACAATTTCAACCATGTGCATATGAGTTGCCATTAAACATCAGCACCCTTAGTCGCCAACATCTAGAATAACTGGACATTTAAACTCAGACCCGGGTTACATGACAACAGTTTTAGAGTGAGAACTAAAAGTATTGTTTCATTTCAGCATCTTGTTCCCACAGACACTTCGCTCAGTGTTTCTGTGTAAAAGCAGATTTTTTTTTTCATCGCGTTTTTGTGTTCCAAGGTGAAATATTGTGGTGTAAATGGGGCATAAGCGTTAGTGTTTTTTATCACTAGGGGCCAAAAATGCCAAACAAATTTCACAGGGTAATTTGGGCAAACTGCTAATGCTGGCTCATGCTAGTGTTGCCCCTGTCTGCCCTGGGTAGCTAGAAAGGGCAACTGGATATCTTCTGGTGTCTCAACGTGTGATAAAAATGCTGTGACAAGAGTAAAGGAGACACACGTTGAGCTGCTTTTATCATCTCAGAAGGAATATTTATTCTTCCTCATATGAGGACATACTTCGGGTATCAAATAGAAAATATAATAATTAATTGCTTGTCAGTTTCAGTCTTTTGTTCCAAATCATGGACATAACCTGAATCACAAAAATACATATAAATCAATTAACAGTAAATTTGAAAACAAAACCTCTTTGTATTTATAACTGCTCTTACATTTAATGTCTCAAGCAAACATTAACTTTGTGAAACACAACAAATGAATCACATTTTTAAACCACATGAAATGCTATTTTTATAACAAAGTGTATTGTTTTTTTATCCTGTTGTTTTTATCATTGGTACACAATAATTGTATTTATTTATTAAGGAAATATTTATTTATTAAAGAAATACCTTTCCTTTTACCCTTTTCCTAACAACAGTTTCATAAAAAAGGTGTAATACTCCTTAAGTGATGCTTTTTCTCACTTAAAATCTCTGCTAAAGCATCTATAGCTCCACTCACAACACAACTGCATGGAAATATAACTGGTCATGGCATTAAACCTAAAACTTGCACTGTTACAAACACTGACCAGGAATTAAACATGCATGAGAAAATCTTCTCCATGTAAGTGAATAAAGCTCAATAAACAATAAAGTAGTTTCTCCGTTTCTCTCGGTTAGTTTCTCTAAACTTCTCCGCTCCTCCACGTGCCGAAACCGCTAGCATTAGCATGGTTAGCATTCAGACTTACACACATATTTACACACTTCTACCTAAAAACGATCTTAAACAACTACTTGTGCAAACGTAATGTGTTCAGTACTTGTGTTTTAAAACTGTTTAAGTCTGCTTTCATGACTTTTTAAAGTTCGTTTTACCAACCTGTGACAAGAGTAAAGGAGACACACGTTCAGCTGCTTTTATCATCTCAGAAGGAAAATTTATTCTTCCTCTGTGCTCAACCGTACTTTATGCCACCAGCGCCACTGCGCCCCCTAGTGTATGGATGTGGAATAGCAAAAGAGAAACGGAAACTACTGAGAAACCATAAAATTGAAACTGAGAAAATAAACATAAATAAATAAAATAAATTTTAAAGGGGTCTCTGTTTTTAACCTGCTTTTAGCTTGCTCTGAAATATTTAATATGCAACTGATTTCAACTCTCTACACTAGCAAAATGGCTTAGGGCTGCAGGGAGTGATAATGCTCACAGCTCAGACACAACACAAGAGTAAACTGAACGGATGACACACAAACCAACACTCATAGCATCAGCTTCACTGATTGTTGTTCTATTAAAACTGGTTTCTGTTTTTTATTTCTTGTGAATTATAGCATATGAAACTACTGTTATTATATTATAAAAACATTATTTTTTTATCTCAGGGGTCAGAGGTCACAGAACAGGTTCTGCACACCATCAGCAAATCATCCAGCCTGGAGGAAATCACACTGGAGAACGCAGGGTTAAAATCGTGAGTTTTACACTTCTCAAGCCATTTTCCTTTTTGACTGATCTTACTTTAGATCTTCATCCAACTCAGCTGCTTAGATCACTTTACTGGTGACAAAGAGCTCTGCTCTCCTCTGAAATACAAAATATATATCACACTGCGTCCAAGTACCCTTACTTTAGGCTGTTTCAGAAACCAGAAAAAGGTTTTGAAGAGGGGGCATGGTGCTTTCTGTCTCTTGTGCTGTCCCTCTGGTGTCCCCTTAAAAACTGTACATGATTTACAGCTCAAACAAATCCCTAGTTTCAATACAGTGTTGTTCACTGTACACTTTTTTCAGTCTCTATATGAAGAACTTTGCAGGAGCTGCTGCCTCTTTAAGGCTGCCTGCTCCACACACCCCGTTCCCTTTTGACCTCATCACTTCAGCAGGTCTCATGAAGATCCTGTGCTGTTTTCAATAAGGAACTACATCGGTCATATGAATTAGCAGCAGTTTGAAAATCTGCACACATTTAATCTGAAAACCTCCCATTGTTACTTTGCACGTCAGAGCTCTTACACCCCTGCCCCTCACTCTTTGGTCTAACTGTGGACTCACTTCACACAGAGACTTCCCTCAGAAGTTGTCAGCTGCTCTGTCAGAGAATCCAGCCTCTGTCATCCATTCGCTCAACCTGGCTCACAACTCACTGGACAACCAAGGTACCTTTTAACATTGTTTTTGGCTGCTTTGTTAAAATACTGATGTATGACACAGATTAAAGGTTACTAGGTCACCGAACCTTCACAGCATATTTCTGAGGCATGATGTAATACACTAAGACAAACAAGTTTAATAACTTAGGTCAAAGAAAAAGAGGAACCCCACAGAATACAATCACAGAAAAAGAAAAAAAAAATTTCACACCGTTCATTTACCCAGTCAAAAAATATGTTGAAAAAATTAACAGTAAGGCTGAAAAGTCTGTCCTTAATGATACTCAAAACCAACCAAATTTTCATCTACTCCTTGGATCTTCATATTCTCCCATTGCCAGTCTCACTGAGTTCCCCAGGATCAACACAAGATAAAAAAGTATTAACTGCATAGGTAAAGGTTGGAGAAACAGGAAATGAAACGTCGAAAGGGAGCAGGCGAATGAAATGACTTTAAGGACATTTCCATCGTTTATGTTGCAGGTGTTTCTAACCTCATCCAGCAGGTGTGTCGCCTCAGCAAAGGGCTCCGTCTCCTCAACCTCTCCAAGACCTCGCTCACTTCTAAAGGTCTGAAATCCCTTTCTCTCTCTCTCTTGACGGGTTGTAAAACTAAGAAAGTGTCACCAGTCTCAGTCTGCGGGAGAAACTTCCGGTACAGGAGGTTTAAAAGCAGCCGGTGTGACTCAGCAGCTGGTGGAGCAGCTCTCAGTGTTTGTGTCAGATTAGAGGTCAGGAAATAGATGATTCTCCCTCCTGAGGAGCCATGTTTCATGTTTGGCCTCACTACGACTCCGTATTGACTCAGTATGTGATGTGCTTTGCAGCCCTGCAGGCAACTGGCCTCCTGTCTCCTCTCCGAACACCCAGAGGAGAATTTAAATATTACATCGTAGCATCGGATCCTCATCCCTGTTTCCATTACAGCCTCTCATTCTGCTGCAGATGTGTATGAATAATGTAAAGACACAAAATGTTTAGAGAGTGTTCTGTGGATCTTAATATTGTACACCCTCCTGTCTCTTCTTGTCTTTCTCTCTTTCCCTTTTATCTCTCTCTCACTCAGGACTGGTGTCTCTCTCTCAGGCTCTGTGCTCCAGTGATGAGTACTCAAACTCTCTGCTGCACCTGGACCTGAGCAAAAACCCCGGAGTCCTTTCAGGAGAGGACGCTTCGGTCAGAAAAACAGCCCCAAACAGCTCACAGTGCTTTTTCTGCTTATTAACAGTTTTATTGTCTTTGGGGGGAATTCTGATATTTCCTTTATTCAGGACATTTTACAAGGAAACAGTATGGTACATTTTGGAGGGCTACGAAAAAAATTATGGACTAAAAGACAAACGACAACACGTCAAACATGAAGTGACTTGTTTTAACATGTTTTAAAAGACATTGTTTGGTGTTACAAGATACATTCAGACATGCTTGGGGGCTTGCACAGATGACAGATAAAATTGTTGTGTTGTATCTGGTAAAGAGTTGTCTTGACCACAGAAAAGTATTAAAAAGAAGTCTGCTCTCCATCCATATTTCTAAAACAACCTAAAACAAACACGTATTGGTTCAACACAACAGTGGAGAGCAATGGCTTATGGGTAGTGAGGCCTTCATCCCAGGCACTGATGACTTCTTCACATTTTTATCAATTTTTCAAAGCACTCTTTGGAATCAAATTGTGTATTTTTGATTTATTTTGGGGTAATTAAGGTCTTATTTCAATGTACATTTGGGGCTGAATGCTTTTAAAAACAAAATAAAATTTTGGGGGGTCTGATGAAAAATATTGCCTCTTTTTAGGGTTGAACAACTTTTTATTATTTTAAATTTTTTTCTTATCACATCTGTTAACTGCTTACTAAAAAAGACTTTGATTTTTTGGGACCCAAAAAATACCTTAATACCTAGTCCTTAATACCTTATTTAAAATCATACTCAAGATTTAATGTTTTCTATAAACCGCTAATCCCAACAGATGTTTTCAGCAGATTGATTATTTTTTTAACATTTGGGGATCTGGGTAACTGGTGTCACAAGTTTAGGGCCTTACTGACTTATTGAAAAAAAAAAACAGATTTTGTAGGGAGCTACAATGCTTACTTCAACATATTTGGAGGCTTTATTACTTGTATTTTTGGGACCAAATTATCCTTTTAAATACGGTTTGAGGGCTTTGTGGCTTACTAAAACATCTGATTAGGTGAACTTGGTGATTTTTTTAAACATCTAAGGGCTCTTTTTATTTTTTTATCAGAGGCTGAAGCACTTTTTTGCATTTCAAGGGACTTACACTGATTTACTTTGAAAAATGTGAGGGGTGATACTATTTTTATCCACAAACATGTTAAGTGGTGTATCGACTCATTCCCCTTGGTTCAATGGATTGCTTGGTGCCGATTAAATTATTCTGACATAATTCGGCGGCTAAGACACAGTTGTTTGTGACAGAAGAGCCTGGCTACTTGAAAAGACATCTGATTTAATTGTTGGTTAAAAATGTGTATATCAGTTTTAGTCAGAGCTTGTAAGAAAAAAGGCCCTTGTTTGAAAAAACATTCTCTTTGATTTTGTTGTTGCCTTCCTCTCTCGTCTTGTCTCCTGTTTGCAGAACTTGTATTTGTTCCTGTCTCAGCCGAACTGCCTGGTTCATTTGGACCTGTCGGGCACAGACTGTTGTGTGGACTCCGTGAGTGTTAAACAAGCAAACACCATCAAATGTTTTTGTGTAACGCTCAAACCCAATGCTTTCCTCTCTGCTCAGATTAACCTTCTCTGCCCTGTGTCTCACGCAGCTATTTGGGGCTCTTCTGAGGGGGTGTTGCGCTGATCTTTCCTTTCTGAATCTTTCCAAAAATTCCTTCTCCCACAGGTTAGTCATGACTTTAAGATTACCAGCACATTAAAGAGAGCAACACGTCCAAATCTGTGGGAGCGACATCCTCATTTCACCCTAAAGACCCCACACCACCCTTCTTTCTCCTCTCCTTTCATTTCCTCATGACCTCCATCTTTGGCTCAATGGGAGCTGAAAAATGAGTTTAGTGGGAATCTTTGTGTTTCCTCGCTGTGGGTGTGTCTACTGTCGTTTAAAACCAGAACTCAGTCTGCATAGATAAGACTCATGAATATTTAAGCAGAGTTATCTTCCATTTGACCCGACACGCTCCCCTCCTCTTCCTCCGGAGCGCTGTTCACTCTGCTTTTTATTCTCTGCTCATATTTACCCAGCGTATCAACATTATGTGTGGCCAATCTCATCCCACTCTCCTCTGTAACCTACCCTCTCTTTCTTTTTGTGATGCTTCCTTTAGATCTCAGAATATAAATGCTATACCCATCCTACATCAACAAGAACAACAAAATCCTTCCCAAAAGCCACATTTTGCTTCAAATCTGTCTTTACAGAGCGACCTGGAAAAGAGAGCAGCAGGAGCACAAACTGTACAGTAAACAAATAAACCTAGTTACAGCTGCGCACGCATTTTGGTGAACGGGTAGTGTGGAGAACAGTAGTTTTCTTAGCTACGCAAAGACGTTAACCACCAAAACAATCGGTGGCAAACTAACTAATTTCAAGAGTTTAACTAAAGAAAAGAATAACATCTCTATAATAATAAATGCAGCATCTAAAGAAAATGTTGAGTCACTAAACCTCAAGTCTATGTCAAGTCAAGAGACTCAAATGTACAGGTCTGAGTCAGTTAAGTCCTCATGACTATAAGATTCATACAGATGGCAGCTGTTTGACCCCAAACTGCCCTGCACATACTTAAAACTTAACAAGGTTTTTTTGTTTTATTTCAAAGAAATATGCATTGCCTGGCCTAAAAAAATGTCACACTTGCTCTAAAATTTTGTCAGATGTTCATTTTGCTTTGATTGCAGCATGCATTCACTGTGGCATTGTTTCAATTAGCTTAGAAAAGCAACCCCAGATCATAGCACTGCCCCCACAGGCTCGAACAGTAGGCAGTAGGCATGATGGGTACATCACTTTACCGGCCTGTCTTCTTACCCTGATGCGCCCATCACTCTGGAACAGGGTCAATCTGGACTTATCAGACCACATGATTTTCTTGGATTCCTGTAGAGTCAAATCTTAATGCTCCCCAACAAACTGAAGCCTTTTTTCCCAGTTAGCCTCACTGGTTGGTGGTTTTCTTAAGGCTCCACAGCTGTTCAGTCCAAATCCCTCGAGTTCCCTTTGCATTGTACATGTAGAAATGCTTTTACTTCCATTATCAAACATACTCCTGGGTCCCACTGTTGTTTTCCTTTGATTTGATTTGGCAAAACGCTAAGTGATTGCCAATCACAATCATCCAGGATTTTTTGCCAACCACATTTCTTCCTGGTAGACGATGATTCCCACCATCCTTCCAGTTTTTAATCATGTGTTAGATAATTCTTTCCCAATTTTACTAGTTTCTGCAATCTCTTTTGATGTTTTCTCTGCTTAATGCCAATCATGTGACCCTTCTTAAACAGACTTACATCTTTCCCACGACCACAGGATGTGTCTTTCTCCATGGTTGTTTAAGAAATGAAAAGTTGTTCATTGTATCAGCTGAAGTTATATAATTTGTTGCCAGCTGAAAAATAAGTAAATATCCAACAGGAGGCTTGTACCTATTTGCTTAGTTAAATCCAGGAGGCAACTTTTGTGGCCAAGCAGTGTATTTCAACTTTAATTCCTGTGCATTCACTTGTATAAGGAAATGAAGAGCACAAACTAAGACTCCAAGCACTTGAAATAAGTTAGAAATGTCCCTTAAGATCTCTACAGTAAGCCAATATCAATAATCTAATTTAAGAAACAGAACAAGTGATTCATCTTACCTCACTGGCAGATTTTTTTAGTCATCAAAAGCTGTTTCAGCTTAATTTTTGCCAGTAATGTCTTGCAAAGAGACTTTTATCTGATTATCAACACATTTTATCCTTCTCAAATTAGAGTCCTTTAAATCTGCTTCAGTAAATATGTTTTAGACTGTAACAAAGAGCCAGTAGATCATAATTCTGATGAACTCAGGCAGTTATTAAACTTCTTTCAGACTCAGCTTTCTCGTTTTGGTTTTGCTGTTTCATTGAATGTGGGTCAAAGGTTTGAATTAAACTCTTGAGCCGCGTGTAACTGACAAATTCTTAATTTGACAAAGCAAATTTGTTTTGCAGATTAGTCCAAGAGGCTCTCCTCTCTTTCATCTTTTCTTTGTGTGTGTGTGTGTTTTTCTGTGTGGTAGGAAAGTGAAGGACACGCTGCCGCTGTTCCGTCAGTTCTTCAGCTCAGCCTTCAGCCTCACTTATGTCAGCCTGGCCTCTATGAAGCTGCCCCCTGATGTTCTGAGGTGCTCACCATGTCGACTGTTATTAGCTTCGCAATCTGCCCTCTTTCATCCTCCCTCCTCTCCAATGAGAGCAGATTTAAAGCATATGGATACGCTTGTTCGTTCACTTTTGTTCCTCGTGTCTCCACAGGGCTCTGCTGACAGGACTAACCTCCAACCCTCACATCAACGACCTGCACCTGGACATCAGCAGCTGTGAGGTAACACTTCATCCCTACATCAGTAACAGAAGCTCCTGTTAAAGGGATAGTCCTCTCATTTTTATCTCATACAGAGCTTTTGGGACTGTATTATACTGCTTTACACAAACCATGTTACCCATCAGCTGTTACTGTGCTGTTGTATGACAAAACTATGTGCCTCTGGAGCTGATTTTGAACCTCACGTCCTGTGAGGTTCAAAATCAACTACTGGTGTAGTGAGCCACACACCATCATTACCTTTTTTTTCTGGATTTTCACATTCTGCTCAGAGATCTGAGATCAAAGACAGAATCCTGACTTTGATCTGTGATTTCAAGAACACCTGCTGTTGCTCTCCATACAGACTGTTCCTCCTGCTGACACCTGAATGGGGGATACTACCCAGACTACAAACAGAAACCGCAGCACTTTGCCAATTTAAAGTAGAGTTAATAAATAGAGGTAAAATTTCCATTACAGGAACATGGTTTTGTAGAAAAAATGAAAAAAGTTACCTCATCCCCTCAGCTGAGTTAAGGCTGGATTATGCAGTCTAAGCAAACAAGACACTGGGAAATCAGACGCGCAGAATCAGCACGAGAGAAGGCGTGTGGCTTTGGTGTACGTGTGGTGTACGTTCCCAAACTGCAAAGGGTGGTGTAGCACAAACACGTCTACAAGAGCACTAAACTAGAGTAGAAGAAGTTTGCATTTGTTTACATCTTTTACAGCCATTGACTGTTAAAAATAACAGATGCCATGAAGCTCCACTTTAATTAATAAAACTTGTAGAATGTTTCTCACATCCATATACTGTGGTGCTATAAAGCTATCATTTGGCTGCATTGTGTTCAATTCCTGTTTTTCTGAGGAGTTGTTTTTTCATTAGACATTAGACATTAAAAACTGGATATGGAGTGACGCTTTATGATGACTGACAGCTGCTGCTTTTGTGAATAGTTTTTGGAATAGTAAGATACTTCAGGAAAGAGAGTCAAAAAGAGATAAGACTTTCAAAAGAAAAAAAAAAGTAATCCGTTTAGCTTTTTTGTCACCCGGCTCCACTCAGATTCTCTTTGGTCCCCACCTGCACAGCCTGTCTGCACAATGGCAGCACCTGTGACGGGTGTCTTTTAGCTTTAAGACCACGCTGTCCATTCTATATGCAGTCAATGTTTACGACATACTTTCCACCCATTCCTATTTTCTACAAAGTGTGACAGCAAAGAATTGTCCATCACATGGTTATTACAGTGATTTCTGTGTGATGAATCATATAATTGCTTGTGTTTTCACACTTCAGACACCAGTAGCTCCCTTTCATTTGCCATGTTGTCTGTGCGTCTCCGTATGGCAGTAAATTTCCATGTATGAGGGACTGCAGGACTCAGGAGGCTGCTAATATGGTGCCACCTGTTCACATGTGGACCTCGTGGACACGTCAAGCATAGGTCAAGCCTTACACTTACTAGGTAATGAAATAAAGCTCCTGAAACCTCATACAAACCGAGCTGCAAAAAAAGAAAAAAACCCAGCTGCATGAGGACCCTAACAGTTATAAGTACTTTGGCAAAGTTCCTGCTGTGTTAACATCAAGCTGTACACTGTTTTCAGGACAAAATGATGATCGGAGATCTTTCCAGGACTTGTACTCTCTTTCCTTTTGTAAAGCTTGTAGGAGACACTTTAAAAAACTGACATTGTGTGCTTTCAGCAAAACATTTTTTTATCTGCTGTGAATGAGCCACAAAACAATTCAGAACACGAACTCCCCAAGCATTCAGACACGCTGAAGCATACTCTTTGTTTGGAGCCAAGGCCATATATACAATTCAGAAGTTTGGGTCTCATACTCACAAGTTTACAAAGTCTAACTTATACAGTTTTAAAATCTATAAGTCTTTGTCCTTCAAAATGAAAGACACATGCTCAGAAATCATCAGTTGTGTAAGAAAAAGATATCAATACAGTTAAAATGAAAGAAAAAGGGAATGAAATATAAATCAAAAAGCTGATCACACAGCTCACAAAGAAATGAAGCAGCATTTGTAGCAATGGTTGCATTTTTGTTTTGCTCCAGCCTCTGGTCTACTAGTTTTATAAGTTAACATTGATAAAATATCAAAGTTAATGTGTTCATTGTGCAGGGCCACTGTTGGTTTACAGATTTAGGTGTGTCCCATATCAAGAGGCCGTAGTCCTCATTGCAATGGTCACCAGTTTGACCCCCAGCTATGGCATTTTAAAGCATGTCTTCCCCTACGATCTACCCTCTGGATTTTTTGTCACAGTCTATTCTTAAATAGCACAAGATTTGCCAAGAGGTGTACTCATAGCTCTGTCCTTGTAAGACCTTTTGAGGGCTGGACAATCAGAGGGATGGGGGTTTGTGGAGCAGGGGACCTCAAAGAGACAGCACCCAGACAGAGGCTGTAAGTTTTCTAAACAGCTCCAGTGTGGGGAAAAAAATCATCTTTTTTTCTAACTGTTATCATGTAAAGCTTCTACTGGAGGCCACCAGCTAGTCAAAATAAAATCTAAAAACAGGACAATAACCCCTCTTTAAGGACTCTTTTATACAATGCAGCTGCTGTGCGTTACATAATGTTGGGCTACTCAATGAGTTATTGTGCATTCATGCATTTAGTATTTTATTGTTTCAGCATAGAGCTGAATAAACAGGGATAGTTTTGGTTTATTAAGAGTGTAGTTGTATGAGGTTTATGTCAAAACTAAGTGTATTGTACACAGGGATATCCAGCTCAGCTCAGCTTGGCCCACCTGTCTAGAAACTGTCGAGAGCACCAGAACAGAAGCCAGGCTTTCATTTTTGGATGGGTTTTGCTGTGCCATATCATTTAGATCAATTTAAGAAAGTCACATTCTAGCAGTAATGTCATGAGACTACACTCCAGCTTGAAACTGTTCGGTAATCTACTTTGTTGCAGCCTGCCTGTTTGATTTTGCACTATTTTTGGATGTGACACATTTGTGTTTTCCTGCCTGCGGCTCATTGATCAGCTGTTTGGTTCTGGGATATGAGTGAACTTGACCTTTGTCAGTGTGTCACACCAGTTATTCTGAAAATTTTTGTTTTATTTTGAGTTAATCTGAAGTACCACAGTTTGAAAATGATGTTGACTATATTGAGTAATTATGCAATAAAAAACAGAGAGCTTTGTTAGTTTGTCTAGATACTAGGGATGGGTACCGAATTCGGTACTTTTATAGGTACCAAATAAATTCAATCTGTACTATCAAGTACCACTTCACATAAAATCAAACAATACTATGTTTCGATACCTCAACGTGACTCCTTGTGACTGTGAGGAAATGGAAGAGTAGGCAATTTTGGATGCCAGACATGGGCACTGAGAACGTAGAGCTAGGTTTTAATTTTTTGCATTGCTGAAAAAAAAAATACTGCATGGCTGAAGTTAATTTATTAATTTGTAGATTACTTTAGTGAAGGGTTTCATGTTGAAGAAATGTGTGAAACAACTGCAATGTTACAGTACAAACAGTTGAATGCTCTCTTAATGTGTTTGTTAAAGTTGAAATATTTTTAGATTTTATGTTTGAAAAATTAACATCGATTCCCACCTAAACATTCATAAAATGACCAAAAATTGGCCCCATTGAGGACTGATACTCAGTTGTTCCCAGAAACCAGGCATTGAAAACATATCGGTTCAAATGTGAAAGGTATCCATCCCTACCAAAGACACACTTCCATACATCTTTTCTTGTATCCTGATAGAAGTTGTAAAAACTGTAGAAAAAAGGGTAAAACAGCAGAGTTTGGTGATGCAGAGAGCTCTGGGTGCAGCACTGTGTCCTCAGGTCCAGAATGATCCTGAAGTGTTGTTGGTACCAAGTTCCACCTCTGACAGCAGGAATTTTCTGAGCTCTCCAGTTGGCTCAGACGTTTCTCTGCTTTCTCCTTTAGTGCACTGAGTCAAATTTACCTCTGTCAACTCTGGCTCACAAAGGTGTCCTGTTGTGTGATTATTGCTGTCAGGATTACTTTAAAAATCTATCAATCAATGTCAAAATCAACCTTTTTTGGCTTTTAATTTAATTGTGTTAATGTGGATAAGAATGATTATTATTATCACATGAAATAAGCTTGGAAAAACATCAATCTTTTGAAGTTTTACAGGAACAACGCTTTGATACGCTGACTCATTTTTTGGCTCATGATATGAAACTTCCGATAAGTTCCTGTCAAAGCTTCCTGGCATCATCCCGTCTTGTAATTGTATTTATTTACTTACTTCTCTGAGGATTAAATGCTGAGCTAACACTGAGCGAAGCTGCTACAGAGCTCACAAACCTCTAGACTGCTCGCAGAGACACAAAGGAAGCTTCAATAAATCTAGAAGATAGAACAAATCCCCAAAGACTGAACCTAAAATGACTCATATTCACTCCTGAGCATCAAGCTGTTTCTTTTTTCTCGCTCTCTCTCTCTGCGTCTGTGTCTCCAGCTGAGGTCTGCAGGAGCGTCTGTTATCCAGGAACTCTTCCCCAGAGTCTCCTCCGTTGGCACACTCGACATCTCCGACAACGGTAGGCTTTACCTCATCCCTCTGTGACCTCCCTCCCTGTCCTCAGGCGAGCCGGGGCCCAGTTAATGGACCCGGTTGTGTTATATATATCTGTACATGTGTGTGTATATATGTGTGTATATTTGTGTGTGTGTGTTGACAGGGCTGGATGCAGACCTGCTCACAGTCCTGCCGGCACTCTCCAGACATCCATCCCTCAAACACCTTCATCTGGGCAAGAATTTCAACATCAAAAACAGGTGCTGCTGGTGCTGCAAGTCACGCTTTACTGCAGTTATTTATGTGTGTGTGTGTTTGTGTGTGTGTGTGTGTGCCTGCCAGCTTGCAAAGACGTGCGTGTGATCATACTTCCGCTGCTCCTGGCTAGCAGCAGGAAATGACTCGCTCCAGCTCATCGGGCTCGTCCTCTCTCTCTCTCTGTTTGTGTCCACAGGGTTCTGGATGAAGTCCTGCAGAAGCTCGTTCAGCTCATACAGGAGGAAGAATGTGTGAGTGAAAACAAAGCACATGACATAGCACTTTGAGGTAATACCTGAGCAGCTTATGGCCCCAATTCTGCTACATGACAAACCAGACAAGATCAAACACAGGAAAAAAGGTCACATTTCACTTTTGAGTTTAAAAAAATGGGAACTATGAAAATAATGAACCAAACTGATTATACGAGGATACAAATTTGATCATAGAATGAAAAAATCCCCTAAGTTTTATCTATGCATGAAGAAACAGTCTGAATGTTTTTCAACACTTCACAAGTTTTCAAACTCTGAGATAACCTACTTTTCATGGGAAGAGTACAAAGACATGCTGTTTCATGTGCAGCAGAAACGCATTTTATGTGAGCAGGACTTTGAAATGCTTCATATCCCTTAAAACTTGAACAACATTCAACTTTCAACAGTGTGAAGAAAGCTCCTCACATCGTGCACTGACTCATGAGTTTGTAACTATTCTTTATTTTTTAAGTGGGATCAAATCTGAGAAATGTGCTCCTGTACACTCACATCAAATCAGTTCAGATTGATTTTTAACATGTTTATCCTCTAAAAACAAACCGAATGATTCCACACCAACACTACGACACACACATAACGTTTGAGGCAGCGATTCCACAGACATTAGACCCCACGGATGCTTGTATGATTAAACATGACTTCAGAAGATAAGAGAGGAGATCAGAATTGTAAGTCAGGTGTCCTGAGGCCTGTTCTACAAACCTGGATTTTCTCTTATCCAGGTAAGTTCAGGGTCAACCCCGGACTTTCCATCCTATGGCACTGGTTCACTTCTTACTAGAATAAATCACCATGGTTTCTCATGATAAGCAGCTAACCTGCTCTGAAGTAGGTCTGGTTTTGGATAAGAGTTAAACAAGTACAGAAGCACCACCTCCTGACCAATCAGCTCTGCACAGATCATGGATGGAGTGCTTCAAAGAGAAACAGTTCTTCGGGATAGATGTAGTTGTTTAGATTTTCTTGATGACATTCTGTGTCAAAGTTACAGATTTTCTTCAGATGGACTGAGCTACATCTGTTAACTGATGGAGCCATATGTTGCAAATGTATCAGGCGCATGTGGAATAATGAGGTTAATAATAGTTGTCACACATGGCATAACTGCAGAAACATGAATTTATGGAACACACAACCACTTGTCATGCTGTCAGGGTGAGGAATTAATAATCCAACACAAAACGAGCTCACACAGGGAGCCTCAAAAGAACTTTGTGGAAAATATAAACCAAAGGAAAAGCACTGAGGAAGAGCTCTGCCTCAAACGTGTGCTGTAATAATGTGAAATTGAGTGAACAGAGTGTCGTCCTTTTCCGTTGATCAATGTTTCATGTTCTCATGAATAAATGAGAAAAAATTGTCTGCTCCTTCGTGGTAAAGTAGGCTGCTCCACAGGGTTTTTGCGTGTTCGTGATTGGTCAGACACTCCAAGCACCACCCCTTTAATGTGAGTGCACACTGATTGAGACTGGAAAATCCTGGATACACTTATCGAGTTGATTTCCAGCTTCATGGTTCCTTTTATCAGGACCACAAATTTCTGGTTAAGTCAATCCAAGGAACGGAAAGAGATCTGATTTGTTAATACCGTTTTGTAGTCAAGCCCCTGAAGCGTGATCTGTCATGATGAAATTATCTGAATTAAAACCACCACAAGCTGCTCTTCTTTTTAGGTCTCCCTTTTAGGAACAGTGGGAGCAGTTGACTATCATACTCATGAGCTGTGGTATCTAGTTGATGATGCCTCTCAGTCTGCTTCTTCCATTAATTACATTTCGCGTAAATATTAAATATGTTTAATATTTGTGATTCCACATGAGGGAGTCTCTGACATGATCCGGATCATGAAAATAATCATACTGACTCAACACACTTCAGAAGCATTTGAACAAACTATCTATGATGATTAGGCTGTGCCCCCTGACCACTGTAGAAGAAAATTTCAGCCCCAAATCTGACCTTAAATTTTCTGGCATGTGGACAGTCTTTGAGGCATTCGATGAGAACAACTCTATTTGTGCCCAATTTGGGAAATTTTATCAAGCATCAATCCTGTAACTGATGGAACAAATGACCTAAGATAACTCTTCGCTGCTGGTAAATGTCTAAACTTTGCATAAAGAGAATTAAAGGATCTCTAAGGATGGCATTGTGTCAACAATCCTCTGGCACAGCTGCTCCAGGTCTGACACAACTCGTTTGTTTGTTGGCTAACTGGCTAATGCTGCAATCTTGGAGTTGTACAATACTGAAGACGAAGAAGAGAAAGCTTTTGACTTTCTGCTGACAAATGAATTCAAGCTGCAGCTGTTGCAGTTTTTATTTGAGATGAGTGAAAGAGAATTATATGAATGATAATCCTGTGAAGTCACCCAGGGCGAGTTTTCATTTATTTATTTCCTTTAAGACTCAAATGAAAGAAGCATCAAATACAAGACAAAAACCTCATTTTTCTCACACTTTATATTTTTGCATCCCAGCAGCGTGTCGCTTTTTCATTAAATATTACTGTTCTGTGTTTCCCTTGCAGCAGTGTCTGTATCACAGCACACTTTCTGTAAATAATTCATACAAACAGCATGTAAAGTCACATCGCTCGGCTCCCCAGGCACCTCTTCTCTTACCACGCTTGATTTTCTCAGCTTTATTTATTTATTTTACCGCCACACATTGACTCCTCCGTGTCACCTCCTCCTCCTCCCCAGGCCCTGCAGTCTCTCTCCCTGTCTGAGTCCCGCCTGCGCTCTCGGGGCACCGTGCTGGTCAACGCCCTCGGCAGCAACACCTGCCTGAGGAAGGTGGACCTGAGCGGAAACCACATGGATGATATAGGAGCCAAGATGCTGAGCAAGGCACTGCAGATCAACACCACACTCAGGTCAGAGAAGAAACACTCAGAGAGAAAGAGAGAGGAAACTTTAATTCCTGCAGAGTAACTTGTGCTTCTCTGGGAGGTTTTGCATTTCTTCTGTCTTTCTCCCTGCAGGAGTGTGACATGGGATCGTAACAACACCTCCGCAGCTGGATTTCTAGATGTGGCACGGGCACTGGAACAGTAAGAGCGACATCAAAACATTCAGGATTTGGAAAAACACGCTTGCAAAAATTTAAAGACTTCCTCTGTGTTTGCTGCAAAGTTAAAAGCGTGATAGTTTAACCTTCTATTTTAACTCATTTAAAGATTTGAAACTTGCAATGATAGCCGAGTAATTGTTGCTTTTGACTCTGCTATCAGAAACAGTCCAGAGTTTCCTCCAGGCTGGAGATGACATGGTTGCAGAGATCAAAGTATTACTCAGTGGTTGCGTGGCGTTGGAGGATATTTTGGGATGAGCTGGGTCCATCGGGGATGTTAACCTTATCTAACCCTGAATCTAACCCACTTTATCTCCTATCATCAGTCCGTCACTGTCTCCTCCAATAACTCTCTCTGTTTTCCCTCTTGCAGTAATTTCACCTTGCAGTACATGCCCCTGCCTCTGAGCGACATCAGTCAGGCGTACCGCAGCGCCCCCGAGAGGACAGAGCAGGCGCTGACAAAGGTGGGCATCACTGAAATCATCACCCAGAAATAAGACTTAATTTCTGGAGATTTGATGAAAGCTAAAGAACTTTTTGATCATGCTGTCTCACATCTAAAGAGCTCTCTGTTTGCACTCCTATCAAAATTTTATAAAGCATGAGACACAAAAAGCAAACTTTGATGTGCTTGGTCTCGAAATACATCAGATAAGAGGAGAAACTGAAAACATGGGGGTCAAGATGCTGCACTGATATGATGCAGAGGATAGAAACTGTCAGAACTAAATTCAATAATCATAAAATAAATAGTTATTGCAATGAAGAGGGACCTGTCTGTCTGAGCTCTCTCTCTAAAGTTATCAAACAGGAAGTTATGCTGTGTTATGTCACATCCTTAAAGCCTTTGATCATGTTTCTCTAAGAAACACCTCCACATATGTCTAAAGACAACCCCCTCAGCGAATCACAGTAAATTTCTCTGACAGCGACATGTCGTATATACTTTATTAAACTTGGCATTTGAGTCTAATATTAAGCTTGTCCTTCTTTTATTGCCTTAATTTCACTTGACATTGAGATCAAAACACTTTTAGTTTCTCTTTAAGCAATCGTGGTTTGGACTAAAACACACACTTGCTAACCCTGTCTTACTCCTGTCACCCTGACCTCTAAGCACAGTTGCTAAAAATCATGAGGAAAATAAAGAGCACTACGTAACCGTTTACAAATACATTCTGTCGCGTTTCAAACAACAACGCTATGTAACTGTTGATAGTTGCATTTCCTCGTCACATTGTATCCAGTAAAGTTTATCTTAAATAAAGAAAAGTAGTATGAAAAAGAGGAGCTGGACTGTTTGACAAAACAGGGACAGTAGAAAGCTAAGTAAGAGAGTGATAGAGCATGAGCTAGAAGCCGAAACACAAGCTAAAGGCTAAAACAGGGGCTAAGCTGTTCGTGATAATGTTCATTCCACCCCACACACGGCAGAGTGAAAAAAAGTTTTCAATAAGAGCACTACGTAACCGTTTATAAATATATTTATTTGTTGCATTGTATCCAGTAAAAGTTATCTTGCACATAGAAAAGTGGTGTTTAAAGAAGATCTTATCTATCACTTTCACTTTTTTAACAAATACAACACAACAGTTTGCTCAAGTTCTCCGGCTGAAGGGAGTCACTGCAATCCATTTCATACGGAATCTCGTCACAGTCCCTTTAAATCAGCTACAAAAATGACTCAACCCACCTGCGACTCACCTAGTTTGAATTAGGATGAAGTAAAGAAGCAGGCCTTTGGTTTCTTTGCAGAAAACTACAAGGTGCTCATCTGTCAGTCAAGTCAGTTATACCCTCATATTGACAAAACTCACCAGTTTATTAATTTTGGAAACAGTAAACTATATCAACATTCTCCTCCCTGTACAATGTGTCCTGATAAAGAAATAAATCATTCTGTCTATGAATGTTTTCTGAGCCAGGCTGTAAACCTGTTTTTTTCTGCTTTGAGGATCTTCTTTTGTTATTTCATGAGAGTATGTGGTTTCTGCTGCTTCTACTGCCAGCCTCAAGTGGGCGCTCAAGGGTCTGCAGTTTTTGCCACTCCCTCATAGGATTCATAGACTCAGGGTTGCTGCTTGGCAAATAGAAGAAGAAAATTTCTTCTAATTTTACCGCTGAATCAATCTCTTTAAAGCTTGTTCAGTTTTTCCATTTCATTATGGAGCTTCAAGCTTTTTGAAGATTACTAGTTCAGTCTTCAAACCCATAAGACATTACTTTGAAAAAAAAACTGTATCTTATCTCTTCTAAGCACTAGAGTCTCTAGCATCTGGTCCTGGTGCTCTGCAGAGCCAGATCCCTGAACAAACTTTGGTGGTTATCAGCAGAGCAGCATGAAAGCTGTTATTTGATATAAAAGCAATCTCAACACAGCAAGATGATTCTTTTCTGTGGGTTTCCTTTCTGTAATGTTGTCAGACACGTCAAGTAATCTGAGCCTACTGAAGGATACAAGAACTCTGTTTGGACCTACTTTTTATAGCTGACACAGTACCATAAAAAAAGATTTAAGTGCACCTGCCTTACAGGTATCAACTGATGCAACTCACTGGAACATTTCTAACATTATTCATCGGCTGTGTTACTCATATAAACATGAGAACATGAAAGAAAACAACCAAGGTTTCAAGATAAAAGTAATGCTTTGTAATTTGGTGCTCAGTTTTTGAACCCTCTTTGCTCTATTTTCACACAGATCCAGCGCGCTCTAGTGAGGAACAATCAGACGCAGCGTTTCTCTCAGCGTCAGGCTCTGCGGCTGCACCAAGGCCTGGTGACGAGCACAGCAGAGCAGGTATCAGTCCTCCGTGTCCTCTCTCCTCTGCATATGTTTGTGTGATTCATGTGTTTTAACACTCCCCCTCATGTCTGTTTACAAGGTAATGGAGAGACTGTGCGTGCGCGTCCAGCAGCAGGTGTGTGTGCTACGAGGTGTCGGGGAGATGGAGGAGATTCAAGCTGCTAAACAAGTGCTAAAGGAGGCCAGGAACTCTCGCGCTGTGAGTGATGGGAAAGTACCAGTGTGTGGTTTGTGTTTTTGCTGCACAGATTTCCAATGTGTTTTCCTTCCAGCTGTACCCGTCTCTATGTGAGCTCGCTCATGTGCTCTCTGTGGACGGCCCAGTGCGGCAGAGGCTGGACTCTCTGGCAGGTGAACTCACCAAAGCTGCAGACAAGGAGCTTCAGGTAGATCCACAGCTCTGCACTCACACGCCAATTATAAAGTTGCACACACCACTAATAACAACAACATTTCCCCACATTTGGCCCAAAAACATCACTTTCTATGCAGATTTAGAGAAATATTTGTGAAATATGTGTTGAATAGTATAAATAAATGTGAAATGTTTTATCTAAATGTTAAATTTTATCTAAAATGTTAAACATGAATGTCTTGATTCTAAATATTTAGCTACGTTTCCAAACATTTAGTTTACATTCTAAAAATTTAGCTGAGATTCCTATTTATTTAGCAAAGAATTCTAAATATTTAGCTGAGACTAAATGTGTATCCAAAATTTCTAGATTTTAAGGAAAGATTTTTAAATATTTAGCTAAGATTTCTAGATCTGGAGGTACGATTTCTAAATATTTAGCCAATATGCAAATTTACACTCTTGCCCACCTGAATCACTGAAATAAAGTGTGAATCTTCTCTACTATAATTTGCAATTTATAGTTAAATACTTAGATATCTTGACTAAATATTTAGAAATCTTTGCACCAGATTTAGAATGAAAACTGTTTAGAACTGTTTAGAAGCTTAATATTTAGAATCAGGACATTTATTTATAACATTTGTAACATTTATATATAACATATAACATTTATAAATAATATTTGACAAATATATTTTCACAAATATTTGCATAAAAAATCTACATAAAAAGTGATGTTTCAGGGCTAAATGTGGGAAAATGTTGTTGATATTTGTAGTGTGAGCAACTTTACAATCGGCGCTCCATACTAACCCCCTTCAGACGAGGATGTTTGTGACTTTTCTGATCTCTGGTCCTTCCTTCAGGTAATCGTTGACTCCATGGTGTCTCTGTGCAGAGAGCTCTGTCCTTTATCCTCCACCGCAGCAGAGAGGTTGACCCCTCCGCTCTCCTCCGTCTCTGAGCGTGTCTCCATCCCTCGCTCGGCCATCAGGACAGCTCTGATGGAGAGAGCAGCTCAGGACATCCACCGAGCCTTAGAGTAAGAGCGATGAAGAGGAGGAGTGTTGCAGTAATATGTCTGAATGTGATAAGCAGCTTATTGATTTCCTCTCACTCTTACCAAACCTCTTCCCGTCTGTTCCGCTAACTCAATCTCCTGCAGAGAAGTGAAGCTGTCAGTCGTTTCATATCTCACCAACTCCATCGTGGACCAGATCCTGCAGGAGCTCTACGCCACGCATAAGACTCTGGTAGATAAAAACACTTACTGTTAGAAAGGTATCATGTGTCAAAGTTTGAGATAAAGGGGCTTAGAGGTCTTCTTTCTGTCTCAGACTCGTCAGGTGTCTCATCTGAAGCGCTGGGATGGCACCTGTGAGGATGGGACGGGCTGGAGGTTTAACAGACACAGAGATTCTCTGGATATCACAGATGAAGAGCTCAGCACCAGCATAGTGAGTGCGACTTACAAAAGCACCCATTTTACACTTTTCATTGATCTTTTTGTATCTGTTTTAATGTTGATAAGGGGCCAGATTTTTAGTATCGGCATTCATCAATAAGGGGCTCCTTTTTCACGCGCAAACTCCATGGGCTGATTGACACTTTATTACGCAGTTTCCAAAGTTTTGTCTGTATACCACACATGCACAAAGCACAGTAGCTTTAACAATCTACTGTATGAATTATGAAAGTCAGTGTCAGGATTTTTCCCTTGAGTGTTTTTATTTGTATAAAGGCATGAAAAAAAGTTTCCTTTTTTTCACATATTTGCAACTGAGCATTCAACATGAAAAAGTGTGAACTTAATGTAAATATGACCTTTTTTTCTTTTTTCTTTGGTTATTTCATGAATAATCTTTTTTTAATGTTTTGAAAAACTTTTTAACTCTCTTTCATCCATTCTAACACTGATTAATTTATAGTGTATGAGCTTTTTCACCCCCAAATGTTTGTCTATAACATGTCCAAATATATATATATATATATATGTGTGTGTGTGTGTGTGTGTGTGTGTGTGTTTGGAAAAAAATTAAAAACATTTGTTCAGGCCCTAAGAAGAATAAAAATATCCTGACACAGGCTAATATGAATTTCCACCATATGAACCATTGAATTTAGGAGTGAATAACTTCTAAATAGGTGTCCACTGTAGTGACCACTATGCACCACAGGGTTAAAAATGTCATAATTTAAACTCTGTTCATCAGTGAGCCTGGTCCATATGGGGGCGCTGTTTGTAAAGTTGCTCACACTTCAAAGAACAACAACATTTCTCTGGATGTAGCCCTAAAACATGATTTTAATGCAGATGTAGAGAATTATTTGTGAAATACATTTGTCAAATATCATATATAAATGTTGAATGTTTTATCGAAATGTTAAATGCTATGTACCTCAGATTTCTAAATATTTAGCTCTGATTTTAAAATATTAAGCTAATATGCTAAGTTACACTCCCACCCGCCGGAAGTACCGAAATAACAGTTTGAGGAAGCAATTCAGCCAAGCAGGATTTTGAGAATGTTGAACACAGTCAGCTACATCAGCCGTTAAAACAGAAACGTACCAAGTGTTGTGACGGACCTGTTGAAGATCCTGTGGCTGACAACAAAGAGGTGGTTCCTGTAAAACTCTCCAGAGTTGAATTGTGGCCAAAACGACTTGGCTGGATCACTTGTTCAAACACTAGGGGAACAGCAGGGGGGCACATTTAACTGCGTTTCCTGAAACTCCCACCTCCAGTTACAAACCTTCAGCTCCTGTATCTGAAGTCAGCTGGAGCTCCTCCGCTGACACATCATGCATAATGGGAGGTTTTGTTGGAGAGGTTTTGTCAGGTGGTTCCTTTACCTGACGTTCCCATGTCAGCCTTTGCAGCAGCTCCTTCGGGAAGAGGAAACTTAGCAAGACAGCCTTTCTCCCGTAGTCTATCCACCACCAGCTGTTGGATTTCAGATTTTATTGCAGTCAGCAGCACACATACCTCAAACTTTTCAACCAGGAGAATTAAATCAACTTTTCGACAGCTTTCCAGTTCCTGCAATGTGGGATGTTTTGGCAAAACTCTTCAAATTGAACTCTGTGCCAGTTTTTTTAAATTCAGAACTACAAAGAAAATCACTGGCTGGTTTGCACTTTCAGCTGCCATCCAATCAAGACGCCCCACACCTACAGTACAGCAAAAAGTGGAGTAGCAAATAGAAAGGAAAAATGCTGCTTATTCTATTTGCATTGATTTTCCTGAGCAACTTTTTGTTGCATAAATCTTAGTTTTAGTCTCCGTTGCCAGTCACAGTTTTTCTTTGTGTGGGGTTTTATCCCAGTAACCTTCAGAAACCTTCAGGCCTGATTCTCCTTATTCTCTGAAACATGGACAGTTGAGAATGTTTTACACTTTTGTGAATCTGTGATTTCAGATTTCTCTTCAATCTTGCATGCTTCAAAGAAATAGGCAGGGTTGCTCTCCTCCGCTTATTTATTCTGCAAGCTCTACGTCATGCCGAACAGCACTGGTCCTTTTTTCGTTTTTGGCAAGTCCTGCAGGACTTCATGGATTTGTGTTTGACTCCTGGCCTCTGAAACATTACGCTGATTTTCTGGACAGGAGCATGAAAGGTCAGAATGTAAAATGCTCAAAGGAGAGACAGGCTGAAAATACTGGGATTGAAGATTTTTTGTTGGTTCAGTCTCATTTTGGCCTTTTCGTTGATCGATTGAAGCACAATTCAAAGTCTGAGCTTCCAAAGACCTTTATCTCCAGCACATTCAGCTCTATTGCATCAAAAATGCACAAATAAATACGAAGTACTGGTGTTACAAGTTAAATCTGTGCATGTTTGTTTGGTGTTCTGTGCCCACAAGGTTTTCTTTACTCTGATTTATTAGTTTTAACTTCATGAGTTCTGGCTCCCTCCTGTGTGTGGACATTTATAATTTGGTCTTTCTCTCCAAAACTTCAAAGAGTTCATATATTTTTTATCAAGCAGCAGTTATTTGAATTCCCTCTAGTTCTTTATTTTCTACTCAGTCTTAAATTTAAAATTAGCTTCCTTTTTCCCATTTAAGTGCAAACTTTGCCTCCTCCATTTTAAACAGCTTCTCCTTCTTTATCACCCTCTTAAAATGAGAAAACTGAACCTTAAACTGAATCTTAAACTGAATAAATCCACCATGGCTGGAAGCTAAGGGAGCAAAGTGAACCTGGGAGATAATAAATCTGCTGACAGACTGAAAGAGCAGCTCGATATTTACAAGAAAACAGTTGAAACAGCTGGAGCAAACGTTTTCTCTGACACTATCTCAAGAATCTGCTGTTGGCCCGGGGCTCTTTTCATCACCGTCAGTTCAGTCATTACCTCCTCATACACCTGCAGCTTTCACGTCTGCTGAGAATTTAAAACAGTTTTATTTAAGAAGACGAGCACAAAGTACCTGCACAGCATCTCCTCTGCACAGACTTCAAATGATAATAAACTTCTTTTGAGTCCATTTTCCCAGAATCTATCAGAAACAGTAAGTCATTGAAACACATTTCCTGTTTTCACTGTGCCTTTCAGGACAACTGATGAGATTTTTTTTAACTCCTGTAACTGAGGATGTGAAAAGCTATACTGCTAAAGTCATCTTCTGAAGTCAGCACCAGAATTATCAATCAGTTAAATGGATGGTTGGTATTTTTGTGATTGTGCCATGAAATGTTGGTCGTATGTAGTGTCTATGCTGTAGTACAGCCATCTGCCACTATCTGGGGCTGTAACTCTGGTTAATGTCTGCTGACATACTACTTTAAATCTGTACTACCTGGATATAAACAGTCACAGATGTCATCTGTTAATGCACTGTGGTTTTTCAGTATGTTGATCTGGTAAAAGGAAACAAAGTTGTATGTAGGGATGGGCATTTCCCATTTGAACCAATACACTGCTGATGCCAGGAATCGGTAACAGTGCTCAACAGTACCAGTATTTTTGTGTGTGTTTGTGTCATTTAAATATTAATTTGTTTATTAATAAAATATAAAAATATTTAAAGTAGGCACATTTATTTTTCAGTACATATACCAGCTCCCCTTACATTTTCTTTTAGAATTTTAAAAATCTCAAAATGTAGTTTTTGCACTCTGGTTTGGTTAAAAATATATTTTTACGCCACTGGATGGCATCTGCTTTGCCTTGGAACAAGTATTTCAACCTCTATTGTGTTTGCATTAAAAACTCTACTTGGAGCCTTTTCTCGTGTGAATGGTGAAAAACTCAAACTTATACCATTTTTCAACTGGTCTTAAGATTTTGATCAGGATTGTATCAGCCTTAAGTGTTGGACAGACTGACCCACTGACATTGCCATCCCTGTAGTCGTGTTAGTAACACAGCCATAAAACTTCAACCAACCATCTGTGACTAAAATTTTCACCAAAATAAAAAACATCTCTCAGAGGCTTATCAAGTTCCAGACTCAGATCTCTCTATCTATGACATTTTACCACGATCAAGACCATTAAGGAGACCTCACCTGGTTGTTCTGTTGCCCATCTAACTTGTTAAGTGGCAACATACCAGTGTTTGTCATCACACATGGTGTGTTTAATGTTCTATCAGTTTTAATTGGTGCAGCACTTTGTTAGGATTTCATAGAAACACTGATTTCTCTTGTTGATGGGTTTGTTTGATCGCTGTTCTGGACATGTGTACTTGTTTCCGCTCCTGTCCCTCACTCTAATGCTTCCCCTCAGTGTTTAAATCAGTTTTCCTTATTTCCCTCCAGGACACAATAGCCATTAAGAAGCGCAGCTCAAGAACAAGACGAATACGACCTGTCTCCACCCGGCTGAGTGAGTACTGACTAACATCCTCTTATCCTCCTCTTTGCCTGTTCCCATCCAGCTCTAACCCGGTCCCGTCTCTTTCAGGGCTCCATTAGTGTCTTCTCTGTTGACTCTTTCCCGTCTCTACATCTCAGAAGTCATTAAATGTCTGTTTAAATCCGGCCTGAGCTCAGCCTGAGTCACTTTGTCTCAGATTGATTTAGACTTGACGAGTCTGACGGCTCCCTGTAATCCCACCGTCTCTTCTCTTTCACATCCTCAATAATCCTTTCACTGCTGCCATCAGGTCTGTGTGACGACTCGAGCTCCTCTCCGCCCCCCTCCGTGCCATCCTACTCCTCCCCCCTATCCCGCTCGGCATCATGGGAGGGCCTGTCAGAGCTGCCCACGCAGGGGTTACCTCTTCATCATGTGACAAGGGTTCGACCGAGGCCCCCCAGAAGGCACAAAGGAGGCTACATCCCCACTGAGACTGTAAGGAAACATAACCTGAACTCTTCCTCCATCCAAAGTCTCTTTCCTCCTCTCTTTGTACATAACTCTCCTGTCTCCTGGCATTCGTGCCTGCGGGCAGTACTTCAGTTTTTGTCTTTGTAATCTAAACAAAGTGGACTACAACAATTAGATTATGTCATCCCTCTAAAGCTGGCGTGATGCATTTGTATTATTGTATTCAGATTAAACCCCTTGTATGAAAACTGACCTCTGCAAAACAGTTTTTTTTTTTTAAATATTTTTTAATGTGTGTGTTTTTAGCATTGCAGTGAAAACGGAGGGATCAGCCCTTTAGATGATGGACTCCCAGACTTCTACACTAAAAGAGTTCTCCCTGACAGGTGAGACTTTTCTGACTGTGACATTTTTCTACCACAGTTTCTTCTTTTAAGCAACCTCTCTTTAAGATTCTTTTGACGTTCAGACTCTTCAACCTGCTTAAGACTCAGGATAAATCCACCTCACCTGAGGAGACCTTGAAGTCAAAGATGATGTTATGCAGCTGTAAGTTAAAACTGTCTCACACAAAATAAGTTGAGCACAAATACATTTTAAATCTTCTGCCGTATCCTGTGGGTTTGATTCCCCAATTATGAAACCCAAGAATAAAAAGTTCCTCGACTGTGTAATCAGCCGTAACGTTGTGACCACCTGCCAAATACTCTATAGGTCTTCCTCTCATTAGACCCGGGATAATTTTTGAGTTCTGTCCATGTCTAAAGGTGTAAGATCTGGTGGCAGATCCTTTGAGCACTGAAGTTGTGGGGCGCGGACTTCTGACCGGGGTTGGGGCAAACGAGTTAGAGGCTTGAGAGTGTGTCACTACACCATTACATTTTAAAGTACATATGCTGCAGTTTCACTTCAAATATTTTAGCCATATAAGTGACAACTTCCTTTGTTTGTGAGTAACTGGATGTTTTCCAGTAAGGAAAAAGTTAATATGCAGAGGCAGTTCTTCTAAAAAGTCTTAAAAAACATGTCATTGAGCTGAATGTTGAAATGGGGCTCATTGCATTCCAACGCTGAGCATTTCCTGTAAGGAAAAGAGAGAGTGTTGAAGGCCATGCTCAGCATTTCAATGTCCTGCATTTGCTGAAGGGAAATGCCCCTCCCCCCAGTTTTGAATATTTTTTGCAAGATGTCATAAAGTGAAGCTAAAGCTGTGTGTAAATTCTTTGTGACTGTATTTCAAATAAATTAGGCCTTAGCATGTTTGCAAGTAAAGCACAGATTTGATGTCTTCATTTTAATGTATGAGGTTGGCGCTCAAGAGTGGGGGAGGCTGAAAATGATTTAATCTACAAAGGGGGGTGCTGCAAAAGAAGTTTGGGAACCGCTGCCTTTGATCATCTCACAGATGCTGGATTGGGCTGAGACCTGGGGACTCTTGAGACCTATCATCACCTTGAACGTCTCTGATAACTATCACTGAAACTCGTGTGTGAATCTGTAATTAAGTCTCAATTGTTGCTGAGTTTCTATCGCTAGCACTAACGCAGGCTTTCCAAGAATGTCCTCACAGCTCCTTTCTGCACAAGCAGCTGGAGGTTCTGTTAAATTTCATATGCACATGCTTTGGAAGTAATTTTTCTAAAAGTCAAGCAAAGATTAAGGGAAAAAATGGACACAATGGGGCTGAAACAGCCAGAGCTGTGGTGTGACCTGTAAGTCGTCACATGCTGCAGGTTTAAAAGCTGTTATTTTGCAGAAACAGCTTATCATAAAACTCCTGCTACCTTCCTCCCTGCAGATCATCAGGTCAAGTCAGTGCTTTTATTCTGATTACACTTCTGTTATAAACCGCTCACTTTAGAGAAATGATTGTGTACCAGGAGGTGTAGCCTAGCAACACTGAGCCTGTTGATGCTCATGAGGCCGAGGAGACAAACACACAGCTGAGATGAATCCATCGACACCCTGACAGAGAACCGGACTGAATGTGTGACTCTCTCCCCCTCTCCTCCTCTTTCTCTCTCTCTCTCTCTCTCTCTTAGCCAGCTCTCCTCTCTGCACAAATCTCACTCTCTGCGGAGGAAGAAGAGGAGAAACATGCTCGCCATCTTTGGCTTCCGCAAGAACCGCAATCAGACATCGTCCAATCAGGTGCCAGAGCCTGAGGCAGAGGTTTACGCAGACGGGTGTCACACTGTGGCTACAGCACCCACGGGGTTAGTGAATGTACAAACTCACACAAACACTTTGCTCAGAGAGACATGGCCTTGAAAAGATAACTTAGTGTCTATTTGATTCACCAGATAACAACACAACATAGTCACAGAGTGCTATCCTTCTATATAGGCCTCTTAAACTTCACTTTTTCTGCTGATTATTCCTCTTTAGTTCTTCTGAGGACAATCAGCAGCACCAAACTCCATAAAACCTCTGACAAACATCGCTCTAAATCTCCCTCATTTCTTTGTTGATAGGAGAAATGGCTGATAGCTGCCAGCGTGCAGCAGCGTGTGTGCACAGATGTAGAAGACAGCCGGTGGCTCTCATTGTCAGCCCAGCGATTAGAAACGCACACTCTGCATGTTAAATACAGATTAGAGGAGCAAGATGACTGATTTCTGCCAGCAAAGTTTGATACATTTTCTTCTTCATGCTGTGAATCTGCTGAAACATGAGCGGAGTTTGTCACAAATGTTTCATCTCTCAGGACAGCCACGGAGAACGTGTACACGCTGCTTCAGCCTCCCAGGTCAGCCACCAGAGCTGGATCTCCGGGCGAGGGGGCAGATGGGAAGAATACTCTTGTTTTGAGTCCGCCAGCTGTGCCAGGCATTCCTCATCAGAGTGTGGGAGGAGGCAAACACCCCTTCTTTTCTCCTAGAGAGGTAGAGGTGGAAAAACACTACACAGACTTGTTTCTGGTGCAGGAGAATCACTCTAGGGATGGAACCAAACAATCGATTTTGTCAACTGTTTCATTTCTAGAACATTTAGTCAGGATTATTTGATTGCTAAGTGTTGATGAACTTTCTTTCTGTCTGTTCTTGTTTTACTTTTCACAGATCTCTGAAGTGGATTCTGTGTTTGAGCACCCAACAGAGACAGACAAGTACTGGGTGGACGACAGACAGAGGACGACGGAGGTCCTGCAGGAGGACAAACCGTGGAATGAGGAGAGACAGCGCTTCGACAACAGAGTGCAAGACAGGAATGCAGTGGAGGCGAGGACAGTGGACAGACAGGCAGACAGGTACTGGACTGAGAGCAGACAGACGGACAGACAGTGGACTGTGGACAGACACACACAGAGACAGATCGACAGAAAGATAGAGAGGCAGTGGATGGGCGGCAGACAGATCGACAGATCGTGGTCAGAGAATAGACAGACGGACGTTCAGGTGGACAATCAGTGGACAGAGAGCAGGCAGGCAAGCAGGAAGTCAGACAGACAGGTGCAGGCACTTCATCTGGCTCAAAGGCCGCTGCCGCCATATCCGTCAGACCGGACGCCCTCGCCAAAACAGGAAGCAGATCCTCTTAAAGGGACAGAGGGAGCAGTGGTGGAGTGGCAGGACGCTCAGGCAGACAGACTGGCTTGTCCTGATGCAGGTGGGGGGTTGACAGAAGGATGGAGGGGAGGAGGAGTAGGAGGAGGTGGAGGGGGAGGAGGTCGAGCTGCTCCCTGTGCATCCAAACCGGACCCCCCTCCTCAAAGCAGCAAACCAAACCTACCCAAACTGAGACAGAGACATCGAATCGAGAGCTCCGAACCTCTGCCAGGTATCACTTCTCCATCCCTGTTTTTCCTCCACCAAAAGAAAAGATTTTTAGGTGCTAATTCTGAAAAAAGATCATAACTGTTTTAAAAAGTCTGTTTCTGTCAATCACAGGTATGGAAGAGGAAGGAGAGACAGAGAGGGATCCTGTAAAAACAGACAAGAAAGAGAGAGAGAGACGAAGAGACTCGGAGGGTCAACCTCCTCCGATTCCAGAGAAGGTAAGGTGTTCCAGATGATAAAACTCAGTAAGATGAAAAATGAAACACAATACCTGTTTTAAACAGCAGAGGGGCTTTGACTTCTTTTGATGGATAGATGGATAGATACTTCATCACTAAAATAATTTATGACCACAGCCCGTGTTAAACCAAGCATTAAAATCTTGTGCTGTTAAAAGGCCTAATTATTTCTCTTTTAAATGGAGCCACTTTGGTAAGAAATATGCATTTGTGGGATGAGCAGCAGAGTATGTAGGTTGCACCCATCGCCAAATCTTCCCTCAGGGAGGACTCTAAGAAGTCAATATTTGAACACTTATCACAACCAAACCTTCACTTTCATCCATCAATAAATTGGCAGTCTTTGACAGTTCCAGGTAATCCAGAGCTTAGAACTCTTTCAGACTTCCTTATACGTCTGATTTGTTCTTATTTTGTGTTCTGATCCAACAAACAGCCAAAGACATCCTCGTATGTGACTTTTCCAAAAGAAGCAGCCAATGAAAGGAGCTTACCCCCTCCACCTGTGCCACCTCCTGTAAACAAACCTGCGTACGGATTCCCAGACCGAGCTGCAAGCCAGGGTGAGTCCACTGAAACCCAACAAGCAGATCAAAGATAAAGAGAGACCAAACCTAAATAATACTAAAGCTCCAGTGAGTTACTCTTTGTTGGTGTCTGTAGTGGACAGAACAGTTCGCTCTTTTTTAGAGTCTCTCTGGATATTTTGCCAAAACTGTTCCTGTGATTAAAACCTCACCTCATGACATCGGGACGGCCATGCACTTTTCTTTAGCTTCTTTCAAACTCAATAAAAACAGTATATGACTCATTATTCCCCCATTATCTGCAATAAATCCTGTCGTCTCTTCCCTGTATGTGGCCCAGGTGAGGAGGGTCTGAGATCTCAGGCTCCGGTTAAACCACAGAGGAACAGGAAGGCTATGTCCTGTGACGCAGGTACGAACGCACTCTTCTGCGTCACAGTTTGTCTACTTTTATTACTCCTTATAAACACAGTTTATTCCCTCTCATGTATTGATGTTTATGAGTGTGTTAAGTGTGAGTATTTAACTGTTCTTTGTCCTCACTGAACCCAGGCACTGACAGGGAAAGCCCAAATAACGTTGAGAAGCCCCCAAATCGCAAACCCCCAGTGAAAAAACCTAGACTACCCCAAAACAGAAATAAGTCCGTGGAGGTGTCTGGTACATGTCTCTCTGTTTCTATTCATGTGTGTGTGTCCATGTATTTGTGTGTGTAACGGCTGTAAGTGTGTGTGTGTGTGAGTGTATGTGTTACTGAAGTCCATGATCTTTAAAGGGGGAACACTTGGATTCTAAATCTATCACCTTTTTTTATACATATTTTGGGTCTGACAGGTTTGCTTGTGTAGATTTCTTCAGTCGGTAGAAAGATGTTGTTTCAATGGAAACTACATACGATCAACGTCCACTAAAAGATCTTTTGTTACTAAGAGTCTCAACCTGTTATTCCAATGGTGCATTTACAACAAGTGGTCCAGTTTGGTAGAGTACTGTTATAGCTTATTTACATTTTCAATTGTACATTAACAGACTAGACGGTTCACTCTGTCCTTCAAGTGTCAAAAATCCTAAGTCCAAAGTGTGATTTTTTTGGGAGGGCACAGAAATTATAAGCTGTGGTCTGTATTGGCTTTGTATGAGCTTAATCAATATCTAAAGCATGAAGAATACATCATGAAAAACACATCTGAATTTCTCTCTGTGGATGGATTCCCTTCATTTTTTCACATTGCTCTGATTTTGAAGGTGAAGCCACATCTTGTGTAGAGCTTAATTCAAACCTACAGTAAAACTTTGTTGAAAGACAAAATGTTGGCATCAAAAACTATGACTGTAATTAAGCCATGTTAATTATTCAATAACATCTGGGTACTGGAAAATATTATTTTGTGTGATCCCTTTGCAATCACCTCTGTGCCTGTTTCTCTTCTCAGCTTGTTTTGTTTGGATTGACTTGATTGTTTCTTTATGAGTCTGAGCTGAGAAGCTGTCCCACATCCGACTTGAAACCTAGATGTCAGAAGGGCTGTACTTTCTCCTTATTGGCTCTTGTTTCGGGACACGGGACAGTACTCTCTACTTACTCTGTCAGTTGTCCCAGACCAGTTCTCCATGCAACACTGATTTGCATAATCTTAAGGGGACGTCTGCCTGCATTTGAAACTTTTGATTCCTTAAAGAGAAGTTCCTCAAACTAAAAGCTACTGGTGCTTTTTAAAAAAAAAACAAACAAAAAAAACAAGCCAAACGGGGACAAAAACGAAAGTTTAAGTAGTCATTGAACTCTGTACAATCATCATTGTTTTTGGTTATTTTTAGGCTACTGGCTGAAGTGATCTCCTGAAGTAAATCTATAACCTTTTCCACTTGTTAAATTTCATTCCAGAAAGGTGTAAAACTACAGTAAGCCCAGGTTTGGACATCCAGGGTTCCCTCTGAAAGATTCTGTTAAAAAATGTTCAAGCCATTATTCACTGGGTTGTTTAAGCAGCTCTGACGGCTGGTGAAGAGATGGATTGTCCTGATCGATAATCATGTTTCTCTTTCTTTTCACAGACAGCCTGAACTCAGCCTCCGGTCAGAGCAAGCTGTTGTGATGGCCGAGAAATTCGCTCTGGCTGCAGCGTTGTCATGAGAACTGAGGAGCATTTCATCCATGAGGAGACAAAGAAAAAATTCACATGATGAGGAGGAGAGAGGACCATGACAGATATCATAAAGCCTCAGAGTTCTGTTCTGACATTTTTCTTACAGTCACCTTATCCCTCTTCAGACTCACCTCGCCTTTTTTCCTCTCACATGTTCGTGGCTTCAGTATTTTAAATCTTTGCTACTTTAGAGACCCGGTTGATCATTTGTCTTTTGTGGTGTTAGACGGTGGGCCGCTTGTCGGAGCGTTGTGGCTTTATTAGACAGAAACGAAAAAGTGTTTATTATTATTATTATTAGAATGTGATTTCTTAAATCAGCTGACTGCCTCGGTTGACACTTGAAAATAAGTTGCTTCTTATCAGATGATGATTTATATCTAGTTTTGCTTTCAGGAACTGAAAGGTAATATATTTTATAGAAAAATAAATATTATGTATGAGCACCCTCGCTGTATGAATAAAACACTGAAAGGAAAAAAATCTGCTCTCTGCTATAGTTGTCTTAATTAAAGCTTATCTCAGCTGATTATTTAGACCACGTCGTGCTCAGGTTGATGTGTTTGAGAGAACTTTAAAGAAACAAGATTTAAAGACCAAACCAGACTGCCACATTGCAAAAACTAAAATTTAATCAAGTGTTTATGTTTTATTTGTCACGAGGAAAATGTTTTAAAAGGGGCCAAGTTTAACAAACAAATCCAGAAAAAAATCTTATTTCAGGATATAAACGGACTAAAATTATGCCCTGATCGCTTGCAATGTGCAAGGAAATCTGGGTATCTGGCACCCTCTCCTGGGTATTTTCTTAAAATAATAATAACTTCTTAATAAACAAACTAAACAAGTAAAATTCTCTTTTCTCAAAAATATCAGACCTGGATTATTAACAGCACAAAAACCCCTCAAACTAGTTATGTATATTTTGTTTGTGACTACTGCCCTCTAGTGCTCCTTTATGTCACATTCCCTAAAAGTAATACAGTTATATTTGCATTTCATACAGTATAAATTATAATAATCATTATATGTTGGTTTTTTTGTTTTTTTGTTTTTTTTTATTTATGGTCACTTTTCAATCCACTTAAGGTATCCAAAGATGAGGATCTAAAATTCTTCATGAATAAATAACTGGGCAGAAAGCTATGGTTGAAATTAATCCATATGAAAACAAACTGACACTGAAGAGTAATTTTAATCTGAGGAATAAACGTTCTGGAGAGCGTAACATGAATCTACTGTAGTTAAGCGAGTTAAACAAAGATTTATGTAGCTTTAAAGAGTGTAGTCTTTTTAATGTTGACCTCTAGTGGCCACACAGTTCCTAAACATGCAGCCGGAAACTGATTGTTTCACTGTAACCATTGTCACACATTCAGATGAGCCTTTCCTTTAAATGTAAGTTTTAATGATAAAAAAAGGAACTTCAAACAGAGAAACTCCGCCCTTTAGGAGTGACATCACAACTCAAGACTAAATATACTTCCTGACTTCAGGAACTCCCCTTCAGTAGTCATGGCAACCTCACATTACTCCATACAGTCAAAGAGTGAGGGAGACAGCAGGGGGCGATTGAGCCACATGAATGAGACAACCACCACACATGCACACACAAACATACACACACACATGCACACACAGACACACACTGATACAAAGGCAGTCTCACAGGTTGTCATTAGCAACTGTGCCCTGACCCTGTTTTTTTCTGAGGATGCTGAGATGATGTGAAAACAGACAAACAGAGCGGAAACCTCAGCTGAAACAAAGGGAACGACAAGGGGTTTTCTGTCTCTTTTTTCCTCCTCCGTCTGTAAAGGAGGACACTCATTAATTTATAGTTTTTCACACATCATAAACAATCTGACTCAAACCTGAAAACATCTATGTGACTTGTACGTGTGAATTTCAATCATTATTCTGTTTCTCTCATTCATCTTTGCAATTCTTTTATCAGATTTTCTCGCCCTGTGAGAGCAGTGAGTGAGTTTCTCTTGAAGAGTCTTAAATCCATATTTATGAAGGGTTACGGGAAGAGCGCTGACAGTTTTTTCAGCAATGACTTCATCAGAGTTCAATGATAAAATTGAAGCTTTAAGATATAAAAACTCTTTACTGAAGGTAAAGGTTGTTACTTTTCTATAGAAGCAAATTGGAGCTAGTTTTAATGGAGAAAACAGTTTCTGGCAAATGAAGACTATAGTCAAAATAACAACAATAGATAGTGTAGAAAATGATGTCTATCAAGTTTTCACTTCCATCACTTAAGAAAGTTACCATTACACCTGAAGAATGTTGTTCAGGCTTTGCCAGCTGCTGCTGCTGTCAGTAACACATGTAGCTGCTGAGGAATTAACTTTACCCCACATAATACTAAACATCAGAAATTATTACCTCCATCAAAATTGGCCCCAATCCACTTCTGTACTTTTCTTTTTGTGAATTTATTGTTTTGCATTTATTTAGAAGAGGATATGTTTGAATGCAACGTGTCAATTGAATTGATCAGTTCATCTCACTGCGAATAATGAATCAGAGCATCTTTTACATGAAACAAAGTGAAGAGCACGATACTCTGCACTGTAAGATACTTTTAATGAGCTTATATGACTTTGTGTCAGTAAAAACATGTTAAAGGATCAAGGCTCTAATGCTCATAAACAAACAGAACACAGTTTTTGAGAACGTTTTACTTTGAGATCTGACCAGTCATTGTCATTGTACAAATTAAAAAACTAAATCCCAAATGGTTTAAAACTTTTCAAAAAGAAACTAACAAATATTGAAAATTTCTAATCCTAAATAAAAAAAATAAAATCAGAAAAATTCAGACTAGTATATTTTTACACTAATTATTTTACGCTTACAATCAATTTAAAGCAGGTGCTCTGTAGAATTTTGACCACAACAGAAAAAACAAGCATTACATTTGAAAATTTACTCAAATTTTGACATGTAGTCCATTTTAATTAGTCTTTGTAAAGCTACATTTGAATTGTAGTGTAAAATTTTGTCAATGAGAGTTACACTTCAAGCAAAGTTAACAGTTCTCCCACAGCTCTAGTTAACTGTAAAGTTATAATCTTACTGTCAAAAGTTTCATAAAATCCTAAAAATTCAAAAAACATCTTATGTTTGGCAAAAATCAAACAGACACAGATAATAGGTAAACAGATGTCTTGCCTCTACACTGTAGACAGTGATCAGGCTCCATGACCTTTGATGGATAAATGTACGCCCTCACTCTGAAATCAGACCTGATTTGAGTGCTTTTTAAAATGGTTTTATTCCAACCACACTGCATTGTCCTCCTTACAGCTGGTATGAGGACACATCCCATCACATGGGAGGCACCGCACACATCCTACACTCCTCATCATTCTTCTGCGGTTACCAAGCAACATGATCGCATAAAGGAGACCGAGGGAAGAGAGAGAACATGTGTGGGAAGAAGGAGAAAGACGCGTGAAAATAAAACCATGCAGGCAGCCAGTCCAGAGAAATGTACATCAGGAACAAAACAAGACCATCGTTAGCGGAGGATCCTACAGGTGTCCGAATAAACTGTCATCGTGTGTGAAGGTTTAAACCATGGGTTGAAACATCTTTAAGAGTCAGAGGTGTGCGGTTAGAAAAGGTTTACATTCAACATACATGTACAAGTTTAGAAGCAAAACACGCTGCTATACAGACAACGACCTTACATAAATCAGCAAGATGATGCCAAACCACATTTTGTATTCTGTGGTAGAAGGGCTCTGCGTGGTACCAAACTGACGTGCCTGCAGTTCAACTTGTCACCCAGTGAAAAGATTTGAAGCATCATGAATGAAAATATGACAAAGGGGACAGTTAACTGTTGGCAGATGAAAAACCTCTGTTGGCAAAAATGAGACATTTCACTATTAAACTCCAGAATTTGGTCTTCTGGGTTCACATTACAGTGATGCTGAAGGAAGCACTAATAACACATTTAAGATAATTAGATCATTTTTAGTATTAAAGTGTTAAAAGGTTCAACATCCTCCCCTTTACATAAGAAAACTGTGATGTGTTTTTGCACAGGCCTGGAGTCTGGATCACATTCATGTCTCGGCAGCTTTATGGGAAATGACTCATGAAAGCACAGACAGATGAGATGCAGTGTAATTTAATGTAATTTAAAAGCGTCTACAAAAGGTCATGAGTGAGCTGTTCAGTTGCGTGGTCATGGGAACCGTCTCCCTAATGTGTGACGGGTGTGTTCTGTGCGGAGTCATCCTCTCACCCCTCAGCCTGTTTGTGAGACAGAGAAGTTGGTGGCAGTCACAGGTGAGACATTGGAAGGTAAAACTACTGATGAGTATGGTGTTCTCCTTGTTATGTGGAGTCACTGTGTTTGAGGCTGCTGATGAAAATGGTCATGATTTTCTGTATTTGTTGCAGATCTTTGCAGAGGCGTATTTCAAGAGGGCTGGCATCTGAAATCTTGTTTTGTCATTCTCCATCAGAATCTAAAGACTTATGATGGGTTCTTTGTCAGGGGTGGCTTTGATATGATTATCAACTGATTTGACTGTGTTGCATTTTGATATTTTGACTTGAATAGTTCATTGTGGTTTTGGACAAACATTTTTTGAGTCTCTAAATTATGCTTACCTGATTGTCAGTGCAAAATGATGGATGCATATTTGGTCTCACTGAATTTTAACTTCAAAGGATCACGAGTTTAAAATATACATAGAATAAAAATAGCCTGTATGAGGAGCAAAAGCAGGAGGAACACGATCCAAAGTAATGATCCTGGTTCCTGTTATTTGTTATTTGATGAGGATTTCTTTCTGTAAACATTTACTTGCACCGTTGTGGATCGAACATTTAAACTGAGACACAAATCTACTTGATGCTGTGTCACTTAAGACAATGTGTGTTAAGATTTACTGACTTCCTGAAATGCAACAGAAATTATGGTTCCACCTCAAGTCAACAAACACTGAGGACAGACCTGACAACGTGTGAGTTTTGAAAATTTGCCAATCTGCATCTTAATGTTATTTAAGCGAACCATGAATAAAAAGAAAATAAGTTTTATTTTAGATCACTGAAGGAAAACAGAGTGAAGCCTCGGTGTGACTTTAGCCGCTTCTCGAGTCACCAGTTGAACCATTAACAAAGCAGCATAATTTTGTTTTTTATTTTATTTATGAATAAAATGAAGTCTTATTTCCTCCTGAAATATTAAAGTGAATCTCATCCTTTGTTTCTGAGGCTGTTTGTGATAATGTGAATATGATGTCACACAAGCTTGGTTTACTGTCTTCATAAAATTTCTGTTTAGTTTAATAATCCTACAAGTGATCACTTGTGGTGTCTCCCTGGGGTCAGTTCTTGGTCCCATCCCCATTATCACCTTCAACCCTGTCAAAACTCACCACCTGTCTGAAGCAGATAAAGACATGGATGAAGCACAACTTCCTCCAACTCAACAGCTCCAAAACCAAAGCCATCCTGATCAGTACCCCTCACCAAACCCAGTTATAGATGCATAACTAGCATCACCTTTCAGCTCCAACATCCCCCTCTTGCTATCAGTCACAAATCTAGGCATAAAAATGGACCTCCGACTTACCTTCCAATCCCACACCAACCATTTCTGTGAGACCTTCTGTGCTGCTACGCCATGTTTGTTGAAGGCATCACAATCAAGGGACTGTTTTAAGAAGGGCCTGAAAAAATTTCCTTTTTTACAAAGTTTTTAGCTAAACTGATACTTTTAAAACTTTCCACTGCATCAAAATGTTTTTAAATAGTTTTGTTATTTCTTAATTATTTTTTACTGTCACCCACTTTGTTATTTTCTGCTTTTTATTTTTCGTTTTTATCAAACTGTGGTGCTTTTAATTTGTCTGATGAAAAGGGCTTTATAAATAAATGTATTATCATTATTATTAAGTGGTTGAGGAGTAAATGAGTTGTAGCTACTGAAGATGATGAAGGGATGAAGCAGGGGTAGAAAGAGGGAGTGAATTAACAGATTTAGTGTCATCTCTCAGTCTGTGGAGGAACCAGAGTATCAACCACCTTAATCCCTTCATCCCTCTCCCTCCTCCTCCTCTGACCTCAGTCTCTGTCGGCTCTTTTCCACCTTTGAGTATTTAAAATTTCAGTCATCAAACTCTCTGTGAGTGTGTCAGTAAGTGTTAGTGTGTCCAAGCTGATGTAATGTGGTTACTGAAGTTTAGGTTTTTGCATAAATAACTGATTAAATTCATGGAGGAAAGCTAATCTCTCCTCTTCTTCGAGTGAACAGAGTTGGTTAACCCTTTAAGCACTGATCCTGAGTCACAAAACAAAACAAAAAAAGAAGAAGTAGGAGACATTCGTTTTTCTGCTCTGTTTCCAAGCAGCAGACCTGTGAGCAGCTGATCTTCTGGGTGAGACTTAACCGAACCAGGTGTGCTTCATGTTTAAAGCTTTAACCGCAGCTGTGTTAGACAGAAATCTCCTCAGACCTCATTTGACCGCACACATCTCTGCTTTTGTTTTTTTATTCTTCCTCAAACACCCACACAGCACATTTCACTCATCCCCATCCAACACAACTGACTCCACAGACTCTCTGCAGCCATTTTTTATTTTTCGCTGATCTGACTATTTTCCCATATACAAGTTATTTTTTTATTCAGTATGCGTCTCCTGTTATTTTTTCCAGTAAGAGCTAGGCTGAACATTGTTTTGGAAACACTTGTTCTCTTTTAGCATTCATATTGACTGTTTCATGATCTCAAACATCTTCTGAGGTAATGTTAGAGTTAAACAAAAACCTTGACATTATTTGTGTAAATATGCTACTGAAGTTGTTTACATCATTTCATGATGAAGGTCATCAACAAATTTGTGAATTATTAAGCGTGAACTGATAACAGAAGCTGATACACACCTGATCAAACTTTGAGGGTAGTTGAAAAATACATGACATGTGCTGTTGGATCTTAAAAAGGTTTTAAGTAGAGTTTCAAAATTGAAAAGACAAAATGTCAGAATGACAAAACTTGAGTAAGCAATTTACTGAAAACAGCAATTCAAGTAAAATAGGCTGTTCATCAGCTGATTAAAAGTTTAAGACCACAGCTAAAAAAAACAAGAAAAAAAACACATGCAGGATGCTCCCCTGAAGTCCCTAGGAAGGTGGCCATTGTGAACCACAGCACTGTCCTGTTGAAAAACCCATTCATTAGCACACAGAGCAGGGCCCTCAGTCATGAAGGATGTCCTTGCAACATCACCACGTAGCCAACTGCAGTTTGACGCCCCTGCAGAACCTGAAACTCTATCGTTCTGCTAAAGATTGAAGAAAAAAGCAGCCCAGGTCATGACGGTGTCCCTTCCACTGTGCTGCATAGAAGACATCTCAGTGGGATCTCTTTGTCATGACAGTAATGTTGGAAGCCATCAGGACCATCAGGGTTCAATTTTTTCTCATCAGGGAATAAAACTTCCTTCCACTTTTCAATGTTTGCTGCTCTCTTGCAAAGTCTAGACAGGCATTTTAGTGGCATTGAAAGAGACGAGGCCTTTGAAGATGTGTTTTGCTCTTTAAGTTCCTCACACTAAGATGCTGTCTGATGGTTATTGGGCTGCCATCGGCACCAGTAACAGTCTTTATTTGGGTTGAGAATCATCCCGTGTCTCGATGGACGGACAAACTGATCCTCTGGTTCAGCGCCCGTGAAAGTGTTTGAATATTTTTGCCTTTGCCATCGGGATGTCATGACAGTGCGAATACCTGACAGACTTGACTTGGTATCCACATTTTGCATGTATTTTGACTTTCAATACAAATTGCTGATAAATGAAAAGCGAGCTTGTCTCAGTGTGGACTAAAGCATGAATAACTGACTGTAGCTGAAAGGATGTTCCTCTTGAGCGCAACTGTGCATCCTTAAAAAACACAATCAGTAGTGCTCCTGCAGACGTCCAGTTTATGACAGTAATAATTTTGTAATGAGCAGTTTTATCAGAAGTGTTTTACACACAGCAAACTTCAGCAATAAGCATATCAGTTTTTATCCTAAATGTCACCATGGTTATCGATCAGAGGGGATGAGCAGGCGGGTGGTTAAAGCCCAGGGAGGGTGAGGTAAGAGCGAGGAGGCTGACAACTTCTGTCTACATTACAGATGGTTTATGAAGGCTCGGCTATCTGTTAATCTGACACTAGTTTCAGGGGGAGAATCAGTGCTAATCCCATGACTAGCCTGATAAACCCACTCACAATGAGACTCCACGTGTGGAGCAAACACACACACATACACACGTTCACATTCACACATGCCATGCTCACACACAAACAAGATGGTCTGGAATAAAAATCAATAAAAGACAGTAAATAGCTTAACAGGTATGAAATGTGTAATCTTTTGGCTCTGCAGCCTGATTTAAACGGGCAATTTAAAGATTAACAGCTGAAGTGATGGATTAGATCCCTGTTACAAAAACACTGAGATTAGAGACAGACGCAGTTAGATAAAAACAAGAAGCTTGAGGCAGAGGGAGCCTTCAGCTGATGATTTTGCTGAATCTGACTGCCTGTATTAATTTACAACTCATTGACTGTGTTTGATTTGTGGAAAATTATATTTCAGAGGAGAGAGACTGCAGAGTTGAGACATCCTGCTGATATGACAGTCATGTATAAAGTCAGGAAGAGTGAGCAGAATAAATCATACATGTTAAAAGACTCCGAAAGAGTAGTTTGATAGATTGATTCTATGCAATCATTTACTTTCTTGCAAAAAAAAAGGGGATTATGGATGAGTATTTAAAAAAAAAAAAATGAGAGAAGCGTTATCTCCTTAAAGGGATAGTGGGGACTTTTTAAGAAACCTTGTAAAAGCCTCATCTCTGGATATATGACTGATCACAGTATTCAACTTAGAATGAGATTATCAACACTAAAAAAGGTTATTTCTAAATGCTATTTCCTTAGCTCCCTGGTCAGGTCGAGCAGGAATGAACTGATTTAAGTTGAAGTCTCAAAGCAGCGAAAAGAGAGATCTATGTTTTTTCTCTGCTGAAAAAAATGTCTAATTTACTCAGTAATAACAGCAGAAACAGGAGCTAGACTGTCTGACAGAAACAGAACAGAACAGAGCTAAACGGGAGAGTGAAAGGGCATGGGCTAAAACACAGGTTAAGATGTTTGGGATAATGTTCATTTTAGCTCACATGCAGCAGTTATACGCCAGTGAGGTGTTCAAACGTGAGGGTCTATCAATATAACAAAGAACCAAGTTATGTTTGCTTTGCTTGGTAGATGAGCACTGGTAGGACATAACCAGGATTCACTCCTGTTACATGTTTTAGAGCAGTGAGCTGTGAGTAGCACTAAGTCCAGCTACTTAATTACGGCACAAACTGAATTCATAAATTTTGCTCCCCTTTCCTTCCCTATGGCTATCTAAATGTTAGTTAGAACCAAACAAAAATCTAATGTTTGGAGAACAGTCCCTCTTGGTTGTACTGGAACCTAACAAAGCCTTATGTTCCAGCAATTGTTGTCATGTTTCAAACAAAAGTACTAAGTAACTGTTGATTATTACATTATCTCACCACATTGTATCCAGTTGAAAGTTGTCTTGATCAAAGCAATGTAGAGTCAAGAAGTCTGCTCTTCATTCATTTTTCCAAAACAAACCAAAACCAAAACTAACACACCCGTTGGATCACCATGACAGAGGGGAGCAAAGGCATATGGGAAACGGAGTCTTTTTTGCCAGTGCTGACGCTAGGTTTCTAGAAACTCATCCCAGGTTGTTTAAGTTGTATATGAATGCTGACCAAAATCTCATTAGTAGATACCATAACTGTTTTTGTTTTAATTTTTTTTTTTTTTTTTTAATTGTGACTCATTGCAATGATCAAGGATTAAACAGATTAAATTAAAGGATTTGTTACATTTTTGTTTGATTATGTAGCTAATTTATTTTATTATTTAACACTGTGTGTGTGTGTGTGTGTGTGTGTGTGTGTGTGTGTGTGTGTGTGTGTGTG
>RPOG01001977.1:89984-109422 GCA_008086565.1 Thalassoma bifasciatum
GGGTGGTTAAAGCCCAGGGAGGGTGAGGTAAGAGCGAGGAGGCTGACAACTTCTGTCTACATTACAGATGGTTTATGAAGGCTCGGCTATCTGTTAATCTGACACTAGTTTCAGGGGGAGAATCAGTGCTAATCCCATGACTAGCCTGATAAACCCACTCACAATGAGACTCCACGTGTGGAGCAAACACACACACATACACACGTTCACATTCACACATGCCATGCTCACACACAAACAAGATGGTCTGGAATAAAAATCAATAAAAGACAGTAAATAGCTTAACAGGTATGAAATGTGTAATCTTTTGGCTCTGCAGCCTGATTTAAACGGGCAATTTAAAGATTAACAGCTGAAGTGATGGATTAGATCCCTGTTACAAAAACACTGAGATTAGAGACAGACGCAGTTAGATAAAAACAAGAAGCTTGAGGCAGAGGGAGCCTTCAGCTGATGATTTTGCTGAATCTGACTGCCTGTATTAATTTAAAACTCATTGACTGTGTTTGATTTGTGGAAAATTATATTTCAGAGGAGAGAGACTGCAGAGTTGAGACATCCTGCTGATATGACAGTCATGTTTAAAGTCAGGAAGAGTGAGCAGAATAAATCATACATGTTAAAAGACTCCGAAAGAGTAGTTTGATAGATTGATTCTATTCAATCATTTACTTTCTTGCAAAAAAAAAGGGGGTTATGGATGAGTATTTAAAAAAAAAAAAGAGAGAGAAGCGTTATCTCCTTAAAGGGATAGTGGGGACTTTTTAAGAAATCTTGTAAAAGCCTCATCTCTGGATATATGACTGATCACAGTATTCAACTTAGAATGAGATTATCAACACTAAAAAAAAGGTTATTTCTAAATGCTATTTCCTTAGCTCCCTAGTCAGGTTGAGCAGGAATGAACTGATTTAAGTTGAAGTCTCAAAGCAGCGAAAAGAGAGATCTATGTTTTTTTCTCTGCTGAAAAAATGTCTAATTTACTCAGTAATAACAGCAGAAACAGGAGCTAGACTGTCTGACAGAAACAGAACAGAAGAGAGCTTAACGGGAGAGTGAAAGGGCATGGGCTAAGATGTTTGGGATAATGTTCATTTTAGCTCACATGCAGCAGTTATACGCCAGTATAAAACGTGAGGGTCTATCAATATAACAAAGAACCAAGTTTTGTTTGCTTTGCTTGGTAGATGAGCACTGGTAGGACATAACCAGGATTCACTCCTGTTACATGTTTTAGAGCAGTGAGCTGTGAGTAGCACTAAGTCCAGCTACTTAATTACGGCACAAACTGAATTCATAAATTTTGCTCCCCTTTCCTTCCCTGTGGCTATCTAAATGTTAGTTAGAACCAAACAAAGATCTAATTTTTAGAGAACAGTCCCTCTTGGTTGTACTGAAACCTAACAAAGCCTTATGTTCCAGCAATTGTTGTCATGTTTCAAACAAGAGTACTAAGTAACTGTTGATTATTACATTACCTCATCACATTGTATCCAGTTAAAAGTTGTCTTGATCAAAGCAATGTAGAGTTAGGAAGTCTGCTCTTCATTCATTTTTCCAAAACAAACCAAAACCAACACACCCGTTGGATCACTATGACAGTGGGGAGCAAAGGCATATGGGAAACGGAGTCTTTTTTTGCCAGTGCTGACGCTAGGTTTCAAGAAACTCATCACAGGTTGTTTAAGTTGTATATGAATGTTGACCAAAATCTCATTAGTAGATACCGTAACTGTTTTTTTTGTTTGTTTTTTTAAATTTTTTTATTGTGACTCATTGCAATGATCAAGGATTAAACAGATTAAATTAAAGGATTTGTTAAATTTTTGTTTGATTATGTAGCTAATTTATTTTATTATTTAACACTGTGTGTGTGTGTGTGTGTGTGTGTGTGTGTGTGTGTGTGTGTGTGTGTGTGTGTGTGTGTGTGTGTGTGAGTGAGTGTGTAGACAGTAAAGGATGCAGCTCCTCACAGAGCGGAGGATGAAGAGGAGGTAGGATGTATGTACAGTGAGAGAGGAGGGAGGGATGTGTCTCATCTGGAGGCGGAACGAGTAAACCTGCTGCTCAATACAGAGTGATCTGGATTATGAGGTGTATCTGCGGGATAAGAATGAGTTAAAGAACCTGCAGACCTCCATCATCATCAACGTCACTATCGTCATCATCATCATCATCATCATCACCACACCATCTGTCCAAACAGTCAGAGCAACCCTCAGCTCTGTCACTCCCTCACGTCCTCACTTTGGTCCATCAGAGCTCCCATTCTCTCCTCTCCTTCTTCTTCTCGTCTTTCCTTCAGATTAAACTCTCTCATCTCAACTCTGTGATTTCTTTGCTCTGGTCCAGAGAGGGATCTTCCATCTATCTGCACCTCCCGTTCCCTGACCCCACTTGACCTTTAGAGCCTCTCAGGGATAAGAGCCGTAGGATATGAAACCAGAGTTTAAGAGGTGAAGCAGAGGTTAATTTCCCATACAGGGATTTGGGGATATAATGCTGAAGTTTAAAGGGTCAGTAAACACAAAACAGGGGTTGAAGCACTATTAAATAGTGGAAAATGACAGCAGACCAATAAAGAAGACTTGGGTCCATGGAAGTCCTTGGTTTGACATGTGGTGACAGCAGGAAAAATTTGTGGCAGGAACAGGAAATAATACTTTAACTCACACTCACAGGGGCAAACTCCTCCTCAATCTCCTAAAAAGCACAAATGATGTCATATTACCCAGGGATCACTGGACGTCAGTGAGTAATCAAAGTTATATTGGAATAACTGTGCACCATACTGACACAGATGAATGATGCACTGCTTTGTCCATGATAATTAGAACAACCTCAGTCTGTATAATATGGCCTGTATCTGACAGAAATAAACACTCTGTAGCTGTCTCCACCCTCTAAGTCACAGGGGTCAAACTCTGGCCCGTGGGCCAAATTTGGCCTGCAGTGTACTTATATTTGGCCCGCAAGGCAACACCTAATGACCACGAGAGCTGGCCCACCAGTGCATATACTGCTTAAACTACAAATCCCAGAATGCTCTGCTGGTGCATCAATCAGGGCAGAATCCAGCGCCATCTCCTCTGTTGACTGTACTCATTGCGACCTCTTACTACCACTGCCACCATGCTACCCCTCCCAAAAATGTGAAAAAGAAAAACTGAAAACAGGAGCTTTTCTGGACAGTCTGGAGGCAGAATGTCTGTTTTCATCTGTAAATGATACACCTGTTACTCCTTGTTGCTATTATTTGTTTAATGGTTTATTATTGTAAACCTATTTTTAAATTTGTTTCAGTCTGTGGAAAAGGTTAGGGTCCATATTGAGGGCTAATTGTTTTATCTGGAGGATTTTTCTTCTATAAATATCAATGTTGGCCCGCGACTCTGTCCAAGTTTTCAATTTTGGACAGAGTCGTATTTGAGTTTGACACCCCTGCTCAAAGTTAGGTTCAAACCATAATTGTGTGGCAGTGAATTATGTATCTGAATAATAAATCTAAAAGGCAGGATCATACAGAACATTTATTTCTCTCACAGAAGAAGTTTTAAAGCAGTGAGGAACTCTTCACTCCCTCCTCTTCCTCTTAATGATAATAACAGTGTTTAAACCATGAAGGCCTAATGACTAAAACACTTCTGTGGAAACAGCTCTGCTGAAGTCTAAGAGCCTCTGAGATGCTTCTGCAGGTTTAATGTGTGCCCGGCTGCAGATGGAGGATGACTGCTAGTGTGTTGGACATGAAGTATGAGGTAAGTTCCTCTGTGTCTCTCCCTCTCTTTGTCCCTCACCCTCATGGGAGGCCCTGTTGATTTAGCAGCTAAGCTTCCTCCGGAAACACAAACCATGGGCAGATAGAGAGGTTAAAACAGAGAAAGAGAGGAGGAGAAACTGAAAAAAGGAGAACAAACTGTTTTGTCATGTGGCTTTGTTTCCTGAAAGTCGTCTTTTTCTACTCCCCTTCGAATCTGATCTACACAGATCCTGAATTTGTCGAAACTGCAGATGGAATCCTGTTTTCACGAGTCAGCAGGTCTGCTCGCCTTAAAGGTTTTGTTTACTGTCCGAATCAGATTTGTGCAGGCACTATTAACTCACTGATTCCACAACGAGACACTATTAAGATACTGAGACACCCCGGATTAACAAGTTTAGCTCTTAAGGAGCATTGAGAAACGCTTGTTGTGCATTTCTCTGCCTGGCCGACTTAAAACCGTCAAGAGAAAAAAAAACAATAAAATCGAATGAGGGTTTTGAGACTAACTGAAGGCGGCAGGCAGCAGCGCAGACACACTGGGGGTCAACTCTTGAGAACAAAAACAAACCTCTTTACTTTGTTTTGAAAATTTGAAAACAGCAGGACTGTCTCAGAATTGAACACTTTACGGAAAGTGGGTGTCAAAGCTGTCACCAGGGATATGAGTTATTCAAATCACGTTTGTCAGTTATTTCTGTAACATATGACCATGATCAAGTTTGCAAAAATAATATACCAGGAGGATAAAATATTATAAAAATGATGTTTTGAACATGGAAACCAAGGTTTAGTGGAGCCAGTTTGATTTCAGTGAATTCAGACATCAGTGTAAAGATACTTTTTTGTTCCCTCTATTTTCCTTTTTGTATACCTAGAAATGTCACATTGTTCCTCATAAAGTTATACATTTTTGCATGCTTGGTTTCTTGATTCTTTTGCCTCAGCAGAGGTTTAGGGCCTGGTTAGATACAATAAGAATAAAGTAAACTAATAAACCACTAATAACTTCTTTAATTTGAATCTAATGTTTTACTTTTTCCCCCTGTAATGTTAAAAACAAATATATTTAGACTTGAATCACCTGATTGAACAATTTTCTCAGAAAAAATGGCTTTAAAAAGTCTAATATCTTCTTGGTTCTCTCTCCCAAAGTATCTTACTATTTCCGAAAAAAACTACACAAGAACATCAGTTGCCAATCATCATATAATGTGACGTAAAACCCATTTCAACTTGTCATTAACTAATGAAAACAACAAATAAATAAAAAACTTCTCCAAAAAAGAGGAAGTGAACACAGTGGAGCCAAAAATATCATTATATCATCCCTCAGAGTAAGGATGTGAGAAACGTTTCTACAAGATGCAATAATTATTTTAAGTTAAGCCACCACTAATTTGGAATGAATGACCAGACAGAGTTTTTGACCTATACCACAGCCTGTCACCAGGGAGAGCAGTTTTCGTGGAGACCTCACCCCAAGCAGAGTGAGATGGCGTCTATGTTTTTGAAAGACCTTGTGAGATTTTTAGAGCAAACCATTTTTAGCACTTTACTGAGATTTTTACAGATGCATATGCATGTTCGGTACAAAAAATTACTGGAATTGTAAATATCCAATAAAATATTGAATTTCACAGATAAAGCAGTAAAAAAATAGGTGGTAAAAATAAAAGCTGGACATAGACACTGGCACACACAGACTTCCATGTTCTCAGTCTGTTGAGCCGCCTGATTCATGTTTATGAGTTCATCACCTCCAGGCTCAGGCCAGTGTCTGTCAGCAGCCACTGTGAGGCGCTGCTGAGGCTAAACTTCAATAACCTCAGTTCAAACTTTTCTCTCATGGCAGTAGACAGCATGACTCGCTCTGCAGAGGGCTACGTGTGTGTGTGTGTGTGTGTGTGTGTGTGTGTGTGTGTGTGTGTGTGTGTATTCAACACAGCTCAGCTGATGAAATGCCTGATGTGTGTGCATGAAACTTGGCCAAACGACTATTAAACACTTTGACCCTTCAGGACAGGAAAAATGGGAGAAATAAACAAATGAAATAGAAGAGAAAAGAAAGAGAGTGATGAGTGAGAAAGACTGATGGAGAGAGAGACAGACAGAGAGGTGTAGAGAGCAAAACAAGTGAAAGAGAGAAAGAGTAACATGTACAGGGAAAAGAGGAAAAAGGTATGAGAGAGAGAGAGAGATAAACAGAGGAAGAATGAAAGAGAGAGGAGAGATACATGAACAGAGAGGATGAAGGGATAGAGGGAGGTAAAGATGGAGAAGAGGGAGAGAGATGGAAAGAGAAAAGAGAGAGAAAGAAAGAGGGGAGAGGAAGAGGTAGAAAGAACGAGAGACAGAGAAAGAGGTAAAAAAAACCCTGGGGTGCTGGGAAAAGAAAAACATAAAGGATGAGGGGAAGAGAAACATAAAAATAATGATAAAGGATAAACAAGACACATAAGGAAGGCAGAGATGGAAGGAGACAGAGAAAGAGAAATAGTGATAGAAGCAAAGGGAAAGAAAATGGAGAGGGTAATAGATGAACCGAGTATGAATGAAATATGGAGGTAGAAAGAAAGAATGAGGGGAGATAGAGAGACGTGCGAAGAGAGGAAGCAAGATTAAAGGAGAGAGAAAAAGAGAAGGAGGAAAGAAAAAGACAGGCTTACGGGAGAAAAAATAAATGGAGAAACAAGGGAAAGGATGAGTGGAGAGAGGAAAACAGAGTGAGACGGGGAGAGAAAAAGAATATAAGAGGGGTGAGAGAGAGAGGGGCACAGATAGTTATGGTGGGAGAGAGGGGGGGCAAATAGAAAAAGAGAAAAAGGGAGAGATCACAAAAGCAGAGAGAGAGAGATAGAGAGAGAGAGAGGTGGGGGAGAGGGAGGGGACTGTGGGATTTTCAGAGGGGGACACAGAAAGAAAGGGGGCAGTGGCACTCACAGAGTGCTATACACACTCTCATGCGCACACACACTAACACACTCTGTGTTTCCTCCCGGAGTGTGTCAGTGGCCTGTCAGTTCATTATTTCTGTGTGTGTGTGAGTGTGTATGTGTGTGTGTGTACTGGACGGAGCTGCAAACCATCCTTCATCTCTATGAGCCACGGTAAGATCATTCCATCCACCCTGACCTCCATCTTTATCTCACTGTATCCTCTCATTAATGTGTGTATGTGAGTGAGTGAGTGTGTAAATGTGTGAATGTGTGTGTTGCTTTTTCTGTCTGTCCGTCTGTTGAGCCGTGACTCTGGTCCACAGCCAGTTTGAGGCCTCCATGGAGCGCTGTCACTGTTTGCTTTCTTCTATGTCCATTTTGGCCCACAGGTGGTCGGACTAATGAGCAGAGGAATAACCAGAGGTGGATTTTTAACACGAGATTCAATATATCTGTTAAATCCAAAGGTTTGTCATCTGTTTTTATGTGGAAGAAAAAGTTCTACAGCTCTCTACTTGAATGAAACAGCTCAACAATCAGGGTGTGAGTGAAACGACCAGTCTGGCTGTGTGAACTGACAAATGAGCTGAAAACCTGTTGATTTTAGGACTTTTGAACTGTTTTTACTCGAGGTAAATGTGATGTTAAAATTTAATAGATGCTTCCTGAGATGACTGAGTGGAAAACAACTTGAACTTTCAGCTTTTCTAATTTAAAAACTTGATTGAACTGGTATCAACAACTATTTGAGCTTAAAATCCCCAAGTCTGTGTTGTTTTATGACCACATTTGGATTTGTTTTCTGAAATACTCACAAGTCATCGCTCACTAATGAAAATAATAATTTTAGACGTACCTTTAACTTTAATATAGCTTTTATGGTTGACTTTTATTCAAACTCAAGCTCATATAACTTTAATTTAGTGTGGAAATCTCAAATATACTATCCATAATTTCATCTAAAAGCTATTTTTACCTCTTATTTTTGCTGCATTCTAATTTCCACTTGTTAACTTTTTAAATTGAAGCATTCATCTCAAACATTATGAAAAGTTTTGGACAAGCACATATTAAATCTGACTTGTGAAACTTGGTATCACTGCCTTGCGTTCATCTGTAAGAATAATACCCATAATTTTGTGTTACCATATTTAATATTGTATTGATTGAAAGCAATATTTAGACTCAAACCTATTTTTAAAAACCTCCAACCATTTCACATTAGTACAGATGGGAGGAACAGTTACTCTTTTGCTTAAAAAGAGTCTAATGGAATAAATTCTTTTTGTGCAAATGAGTCAGCTTTCATCCTGTCATTTATAAATATTCTTGAACCCTTTTATTTCCCTGATATCTTGTCAAAAACTCTTTCTTTCTTACAGACTGACTTCACTGCCAGTCTGCTGCACGTACCAAATGTTAGACAAGTTTAAGATGAGTTCTCACTCTGTTTTAATGAAAACTAAAGTTAAACCTGGACTGGAAAACAACACAAAACATAAATGACTTTGACTGATACATTTCATCTGTATCATAAAGTCTGTGTCTCTGGATTAAAGTCTCAACCAGATGATAAGTGGATTTGCTCTCTGTGGACCTCTGTCAAAAATAATTAAGCCCTCTGAGTGTTGTATGTATGTGTTCAGTCGGCGGATCTTTCTAGAAATATAACGTTTTATCTATTGTGTGTGAGATTACATCAGGGCAACAACCTGTACTCACTTCTACACACAGAATACACACCTGGCAGACAGAAGATGAAGCGTTTTGATAAAAAGAGATCATGTTACCACAACATGAGGAGCTTTTTCTGTTTCATAACTGTATTAAACTTTGAAAAACTGTGTCAAGTAGCCTAAAAGCTTTTTGTGAAGTATTCTTATTTGACCTTTGAGCCTCTCCAACTTCTGCACGATCAGGTTAAGGCGCACGTGCATGGGTGTGTATGTTTTATTAGCATGTGTATTAGATGTAAGTCAGGAGGATGTGCTACAGATGTACACACAACCTTTATGTTGGAAAAGAAGAAATTTAATGTTGGCCGCAAAATTAGCAACAAGTCCATCCTTAGGAAGACTTTAACGGTTGTATAAAATATAATAAGGTCTTTGTTTGTGTTCTATCGATTGGGAATTGGCACTTTTTCAATGGCCGATATCACGACAGGGGAGAACTTTTCCCCTCATGAACACAGTTTAAGCATTTAGATATTTCTTTCATATCGAGATAGCTCTAACTCTAGTGAGCATATTGTAGAGGACCTTAAGGGAAGTTGATGTTTTTATGTCTTTAATTGATCATTAAATTAAACATATTGCTTTTTCAGGTTTTAAAGACCAGTTACTTTGTAACTACAGCAATAACGAGTGGATTTTTACAACCTGGAAACCACAAAGTTGTTCAAAGTAAAGAATTATGTAAAGTGAGGCCTGACAGCATGAGCAGAATGTAAATAAAGAGGAGTTATCATTCAAATAATCCACCAGTTTTTTTCCTGTCCACCAGGCAACCAAAAAGCAAACTATCTGACTTCCAGCCTCTGTGTCAGATAAATTAGTCTCAAACAATTTCACCACAAATTAAATCATTAGCTTGTTTATTTGTGTAAAGTGATGTGAAAATGAAAATTTCCATACAAGGGGAGGTTAGATGAGGTGAATAGAAGTCTTAGATATATTTCATAATCGGGACGCAAAACATTTTACCACAGTGTCAACAGGCAGAGAGGGGACGTGATGGACTAAATTCTATAAATTGATTTTTTTATGACATGTGCTCAGGTTGTTCTTTGTGTTGTATTTGCTGTTGAGAATAAGTTACAGTTGTATTGAGTTCTGACCAATCAGTATTCGTTATTGTTATGTAAAGCCTTCTGTCTCTAGTTTGGATCTCGTGAATCTCCTTGAGTGATGTCACTTGTGTAAGCTTCAGTTTACGCCAAAGATGTGTCAAAATAAGACAAATTCATGTATTTGGATATGAAGAGCTTATCAAAACTGTGCGTCCAATCACATATCTCTGCTCTTTGCAAGAAGCTAAAGGCAACATTAGCTGTCAATAGCAGAATACAAGCCTGTAAACTTATCTTCCAGCTCTTCTCTCTGGCGTCTGCTGTTTAGTTACAGAAGTCTTTCTTCCACACCCCAGCTCCCACCAAATGTGTTTGTAAATGCTTGAGATTCATCAAATGAGCTTTTATTCAATGGCATTTAAAAAGAAAATATAAAACAGGTGAAGGGAGTGTGCTATAGTATTAGCAGATTACCTGGAACCTGTCCCTTCGAAATAAAAGTCTTGTTAGATTGGTATTTGTTCTGACCGTCGCAATTATTGTTGACAAAGTTGAGAAATCCCACCCCTTCTTTTTTCTGATTGGTCTGTGATCAAGAAGTGACATTTAAAAGTTTAGCAGTGTTGCAAAGTAGAACTATTTTCAACTGAGAGTGTTACAACCACAAACAGCTGATGTTGAATAGGTATTGACTTCACAACTGCCCTTCAAAATGTCTAAAAATTAATGGGGGGGCAACAGGGGGTCTTATTTTGAAAAACCTACCTATCTGGGATTGGTCCTCTACTGGGTGCTTCAGTGACTATGTTTTAGTTATTCAGGCAAAGGTTTTAGATCTGAAACTTGTGACACCAATCCCTCCACCTGTTTCTTTATACTGAATCTTTCCTGTCCTTTGTTTCTCCTCAGAACTGAAGGTGCAGACACACGGACACGAGGACGAACAGTTTCTCAGAGAGGAGAATCACACAGCAGGCTACTTTCTGTCTTCACTTCTTCTTCTACTGTCTATGAGCTGCAGTGAGGCAGAGCAGGGGACTCTTCAAAGATCCTGACACAAGGAAAAGCGTGATAAAGCTCTTCCCCAGCAGCAGCAGTATGTCCTCTCCTCCCCTCCCCATGCCCTCACTGCCTCCCAGCCCCCTGGCAATGGAGTACCTGAACGACTTCGACCTCCTGAAGTTCGAGGTGAAATCTGACACTCCTCCTCTTCCTTCTCAGTGTGCGTTTCCCAAATCAGGCCTCCCTCATGACCCCTCCGGCTCCCCGTACACCAGCCATCCTCCACAGGACTCCAGTCTGAGCTCCAGTCCATACAACTCACTGCCCCCTTCACCAACACTTAGCGACACTCACCCACCACCTTCAGGCTCTTCCTCCCTCTCCTCATCGTCCTCCTCCATATCCTTCCCACTCTCCATCTCAAACAGCTTCACCTCTAGCATCAGCTCTCAGGGAAATGTGGAGGGTAGCCCGGCCCACAGTGGGCCTCAGGGTCCCACCCCGGCCTCCCTGGAGGACTTGATCTGGCTTGCAGCTCTCCAGCAGCAGTTTGGAGGGGAGGTGACTGGACCTGCCACTCTGCTTGGAGCTCTGGGGGGAGTGCCGGAGAGAGGGGACAGAGAAAGGGGGCCGGTTAATGGATTCCTGGGCTGCGAGGATGCTGTGGAGGCGCTACTGAATTCAGCTGCTGCGGCTGTAAGCTCTCAAGTAAGTTTGACTCTGTGAAAAGCTCCAATCCAATCTAAAATCATTACAACATGGAGTTTAACATGGAGTTCTACGGGGATCAGCAGACTCTTGAAGCTAGCCTCTAGTGGACACTTATGGTACTACAGTTTCGGCAATTCTGTGCTTTAATTTTCTGCCTGCTGTTTCTACCATCAGATTTGATATTAACCGTCTTTACCTTTTTTTTTTAGTTTCCGGGTCTTTCCCAGAGCTCCAGCAGTAACCTCGGCGACTCCGGCAGCGACAGTGGAGGGGACATCTCCTGCACAAAAGGGCCTGACATGTGCCACCGCCCACTTGTCTTCCTCTCATCAGCCCCTCCATCGCTTGCCAACGCCGCCCCCGGCTCAGCTCCATACCAACAAGCCCTTAGCCCATCAGGCCGCCTTCATCACCACCAGCATCATCATCATCAGCACCATCCACACCATCCCATGCATGGAAACCACCACCATCACCATCATCATCACCCACAAGTTTCTCAGGTATTCCATCTAAATCTGGGAAATTCATAAAACAAGGACACGCCAAGGCAACAGTTTTTTTCGCTATCACACCACTGCTATCTGAGACATAGATTGAGACACTTTCTTAAAGTCTGGATGACAGCGTGAAATAAGAAGCTGTCTTCGAGTTGTCTTGATTGTTGTGGATACTCTTACTACCATCCTGTTTGGCAGCCATTACTCTCTTAAATTTTCTCAGAGGAATTCAAGCAAATCTATGCTCCCAACATTGGTAATCTGAGGAGAATTTATTAATTTCTTTAACACAATTCTGCACGAAAAACAGCTATCTGCTCTTGATTGTGAGGTTCTATATTTTTGTATTATTACCAATTATTGAGCATTTGTCTCTAAAATTATTGCATAACTGAACACTTCGTTAGGCTTAACACCATGAAAAATTGTAAATATTGCTGCATTTTTCATCTCTTTAGCAGTTGCAGCACATAAAATTGATGTTTCTAGACTGCATTAAAAGTAGATTTGCTCAAATCCTTGTTTAGGACTTCAAATAACATTGTTTGGAGGTGACAGAGTTGATGTGACACTTGTCGCATTAGAGGGCTGAGTGGGAAGAGAGAGGGATTGAACAATGAAGGATTAGGATTAGGACATTAGAACATGGTTATTAATGTCTGCGGATCTGAAGTATCACTTTAGGGATCTTTGTCTCAGGCGACAATAAGGGAAGCTACGTCTTTGTCCTTGAGGCCATGGTGTATGATAAACAATGGAAAAAATATCTTTTCATCTGCATCTCTAAGCTTTATCTCTAGCTTTCCATTGTGTATCCATGAGCACTGTATGACTGTCATTTCTTATTGTTTTAAAGCAGCATGTAAACATTTAGCACAACATGAAGCTCATTTTGCATGCTTATCCCAAATGACTACAGGTCTTTAACCATTTATCTGTTGTGTGTCTGCTTATGCCCTAGCCAATCTAATGTGAACCCACAGAGAATTAAATGCTTACTTATGAAAAAAATCACTTACACACAACTATTAACCTCTGTTACAAACCCTGTTAGATACGTGCTGCTTTTGCTTTTTGCCTCTCTATTTTGGTTGGTAAACTTTGTCATCTGGTTGATCAGGATGTCTGTGTGGATCTTTAAGTGGAACACGCTGTGAGCTTATGATAATATCTGCTATTATTGCTGTGTGTAATCCTGATAACTGTCACCCACACTCTGTCAGATTACACCACAGATTACAGACAGGTGGTGATGAAATGTGGCCCCTGACAGAAACGCACATCCATCACTTGTACCACACTTTGATATATTTAAATCCAGCATTTCACACTTATTTCCAGCATGTCTTAACATGATGTTCTCTATGTGTGTGTGTCCTCCATCTGTTCCTCAGTGTGGTGCAAATGAGCGTTTCTCTGATGAGCAGCTGGTGAGCCTGTCGGTGCGTGAGCTGAACCGACACCTGCGCGGTGTGAGTAAGGACGAGGTAGTGCGTCTGAAGCAGAAACGACGGACACTAAAGAACCGTGGCTATGCCCAGTCCTGCCGCTACAAACGCCTCCAGCACCGCCATGCACTGGAGTCGGAGAAACATGTGCTCACACAACAGGTAATACTGAATAACCTAAGAGTGTAAAATACCTCAGTTCCCTCAATGATAATGGATAAAACATTAAAACCATAACACTTTGGAAATAAGACCTCACGTGATTGTAAAAAAAAATTTTTAAAACTATGGTTGCATGTATCATTCATACAGGGGAATATAAAGAAGCGGGACATAAGCTAAGCTTGGTTAGATGTCTGTAATTTCTCTGTTCAGTGCTCTGATGCTGAAGTTTGGCAGTGCGAAGTGAGATATCAAGCATTTGGTTTTCCTTAGATAGCCTCTAGAGAAAGATTCGTACTCGCGGCTGAAAATTTATGTTCAAAACTACAATTCTAAAATTGTCCACTCGAGGCTGGCTGTAGAAGTGCCTGAAACCATAGAAACACCCATTTAAAAAATAAATATTTACTGCAAAAAATACACATTTTAACAGCCTGGTGCCAAAAAATGTATAATGTTGTATAACTCTTCTCTTTATCAGTACACTCTACACCAGGAGGGGGATTTTTTTATGTGACTTTTATTTTTAAGCTGTGAATCTTACATTTTTTTTCCCATTTGAGGAATAGCTAACTTGATTGGAAGATAGGCCCATATTGCTTTGAGAAAATAGGCTATAGCCTAGCATCTGTACCTCATCCTAATTCAAACAGCATTAGATTGAAACAACTTTTCTAGTATGGCACTTAACGATATTAGGCTTAGAACTTAACTTCAGAAACAGACAGGTGACATCATGGAGACTCAGTACCCATTTTATGCTGTTTAAAGCAAATTTACATTATTCTGACATTTGTTGGGTTGCTGGAGCACGCATCATGACACCTGAGCTGTGACAATTAGGTCTTTATTATCTGAATAACACAGCTGATATCATCCAGAGGGGGCGGCGGAATCAAAACATCATGAAAACTACTTGCAGTGACCATGAGTGCTTTGATATGATTTTTAAATGACAAATCTGTTGATTGGCACGCATGAATTGATTGCCCTATATTTTTCTATATCATTGAACCCTATAAAAAGAATATTTACTCTTCTTCCAGCTACTAAAGTCTCTAAATGAGCATCTTCACACCGTGGCTCTGCAAAGCTAATGTGAATGTGTTTGTCTTCTCCTCCATCCTCAGTTGGAGCAGCTTCAGTGCGAGCTTACTCGAGTGCTGAGGGAAAGAGACGCCTACAAGGCTCGCTACGAGAAGCTGCTCAGCACCAACCACGGCATTGCCAGCGACGCTCCACCGACCCGCACCAGCAACCCACCTTCACCACCCCCTGACTACTTCCTCTGAGTGTGACCCAGAGGGAGGAAGGATGAAATGAGAGCAGCCAACACGAAGCAATCAATGATGAGTAATCAGGAGAAAACAAGGACATGTACGTGTTCAGCATGTTTGTGAGTGAGGGAGGAGATGGAAAAGAGACATCAGCAGGCTGTTTTTGAGGCGATACGACATAAATCCTCCCTGATTGATTAAAAGGACATTGACTTTGAATTCAGTGAGTTAGACTCAGCTCTAGGCTGCGATGAGGACTCGGGTTGACTTTACTGTGAATGGCTGCTACACACAAACTGGCTGAGATCTTTAGTTTGATTTATCAGAGCAAAAGTGATCTTGAAATGGTTGAAAACGCTTTATTTTAAAGGGCGATTCAGGTGTTTTTAAACCCAGGCACTATTTCTATACGTTTTGGGGTCTAAATAACCAACAGATACTGCCACTGCAAGTTTGGAAATAACTCCAGTAGATTCCTTCAGCTGTAAAACAGGCTGTAATGGCTGCAACGTAATCAAACTATCTCTGCTGAAAGTTCCTTTTTATTTCTCTGTCCTCGATCGACTCAGACTGTTTGTCCAAGTGTGGGATGTTCTAATAATGATCCCCTGCCAAGATGGACCTTTATGTTATAGGGACAGTTTTATTTCCTATAGTTGCTCAATTGCTTATCATACTGCTGCCTGTAATGGACAGTTTTGTTAAGTGTGCCTCAAAGCATGTGGGCATCACAGTGATTTTGCTCCGGAAAACTATCACTCCATTTGGATTTTAGGAGTTGACCACTCTTTGTCCAAGTCTATGCGAGCCACAGGGATACGAGCCCAAAGCAAGAGACCAAACCAACTAGCTTGCTGATCCCAGCAAAACTCCCTGCAAAAACTTGAAGCCCAGTCCACACAACTGCTACCACCAGTGTAATGTTGTGACTGTTATCAATCTCTTGCAAGCAGTTAAACATACACAACGTTAGGGAAAAAGCAAAGTACAACTTCTGCGTCGTCATGCCTTGAACGACCCCTTTTTAGCATAGCACAAAAGCACATCAAACCAACAAGCCATCATTGTCAAAACAACATCTCATCAGTGATACTCAAAACTAACCAGACAAAAATAAATCTCATCCTACAGTAGAAAGAAGAGGTTGATGTAAAAACATTGTGCTGCAACATGCATTGCTCCAGTCCAGATGCTGTTCGGACACAGTTTTATTTGATTAATTCTGATTAAATAAGGTCTATCACCTACCCAGGTGACAACCTCTAGAGTTGAAAACTACAGACTTACATCCCTTCAAAAAACGTTTACAGCCTGGCTACAAAAAAAAAGAAAGACAGGCACCACTTGTGCCACAGTTTGCCGCCCTATGTTGGCACACTGTAGCTGATAGCGAGAATGCTAAAGGATCACCATTTGCTCTGGCCGGCTCAGCCAAAAGTTACGTCGAGCCAGCATTTCCAATATGTCAACTGCAGATGATAGTCATTTAAAAAATCACCTCTGTGTTTAAACAGTGCTTCCACATATTTTGAACATGGATATAAAGTAACAGTGCTGGATGTTCATACTGAACCAGTGAGCATTTTCAAACTGCCACATCATATGTTGTAGAAATCCCTGAATCTTTTTGCAAACTGCTCAAAATAGTTCTTCAAAATATAACGAAATCTTTGCGAGACTTGCTGAGATGACATGGTCATCACATTAGGATTTGTAACTGGTTTGTAACACATTTTAGGGTTGGGCCTCAAACACTGAGGTCTCCTCAACAGACTTCCAGTGGGCTGGCCAGTCAGGAAAATGGGTTTTGTGGAGCCAGGAGCTTTTTAGTGACAGGAACTAAAAGAAAACAAGTGTTTTTGATGGAGGCTGAGGTACTTGTTTTCTGAAACAAAAATGTGAGAAAAAATAGTTTTATTCCTGTTGTTGTCACAGCTTTAAAGCTCTGATGTAAAGCTGTATCCACTCTTTAACTTAAAGGGAACCTTTCTCCTATGTTGGACTCTTAAAATAACAATCTGACCCCATCAGTGAGAAATACATGACCTTCAGAGGATGTACTTCAACTAGGAGCAATTACCCACAACCATTTTGTTGCTGTCATCACAGGCTGATTCATAGCTGCTTGTAAAAGCAATCTACTGGAGAAATTTCTAGTAGTCATTTAGATGCTATTACAAAGAGCCCAGGTTTAATCACACAGGATTCATTCTCTAAAGCACATCCCCGACTACTTTGCTGATTATGTTACCTTTGCAACATCATTTTCTCTTCAATCGTGTGGCTCAAACTGTAGTTGTGTTTTTATGTAATTCGACGACTTCGACGTCTCCAGACTCATCACGACACCACGACTTACACCTCACCATACCCGAACCTATTTCATAGGTGCCGTACGCCAACATAAACGGTCGACTATAAAGTGTCAACGGATGGTTTCACAACTTCGAGTGGTCCTAAACAATAAGAGACATTCTAATTTATAGTATATCTACTTTCTTACATCAAGGATACCTTTTAACGAGGATCTTCCAGTGATTATGCTGAATGAAGAGAGGGGATATTGCTCTTGTTTCTTAGCTCACAAGTCGATTATTTGCCTGTCATAAAAAGAGGGAAGATGGTTTCTCTCCACAGAATGAGTTTTACTCACAAACAGAGGAGTAGAGCTGCTTGTGTGTGACTGCAAATAAACCCAGCGCAGCAGGCATAAAGAGTGTGGCATGATTTGTGTGGTTGTGTCCAGACTAGTGGAGCTATTTTCAGTCAGAATGAACAAGTCTGCAGCAGGGACCATCACCAAATGTATACAACAAAACAAAGCTGGGGACAAAAACTTACAATGCAGGGATTAAAAAATGCAAAAAGAAGTTTTCATGGAGACGCTTTCTGAGCTGTCTCATAAATCATTGCCAGGGTTATGCATAAATTAGAGCTATTTATTTTGTTTGGGTGTAGGTTCAAATACATTGTTTTTATTTATTCATTTATTTATTCAGTATTTATTGTTTATTTATGTACTGATTTACTGGTTTTATTCCACTAGTGTGTATTTTTACTTTCCTACAGTTTAAGAGTTAACACACAATGATGGCCATTTTCATGGCTTCCTGCTCCTGTTGTAGTGTGGTTTCATATGCATCTGAAATAAACAGAATTTTACCATCCCGTGCTGTGCTAAGGTGTGTTTTTGCTCGGTGTGCACGTGGGTTTTAACCTCTTCCATTCACCTATCTGAGCATCTCCCACGTAGCTTGCCCGGCTCCATGCTCTCCTCTCCCTCTCTCTCTCTCTCTCTCTCTCTCTTTCTCTCTTTATCTGTGTGCCTCTATAGTGAAGCAGTGACCCTGGGTGTGCTCTGTTTGGGATGACCTCATCTTCGGCTCTACCTCCCTCTCTGTGTCTCTCGCTCTCTCTCTGGCTGATATAATAGGAGCAGGATTAGGGCTATAATAGCGCCCTGGCTGCTCACTGCCGGAGTCTATTGTGGCTTTGTGTGGGAGGGACACACCATCGCTCAGGGACACATTCACTTTTTGACAGAAAACATGTCCAAATACACTCCTTAGGTCTGGCTCTGGAATAACTTGATTTCATAAATGAGGCACGTGTGCCTTCAGAGAAACACAAGGAGGAGAGGAAGGCTTATAAACTGATAGAGAAGGTGTACAAATAGGTTGAAAAAGTGTTATGCTTCTATCAACTAAAGGAAAACCCCATTATGACACATTTGGAATGGATAGTCTCCACAGAAAAACACAGAAACTCGCACTCATGCAGATTCAATTAGAAAGAGGACTTGTGTTGTGCTGCCCCCTAGTGGTTGCTCCTTGCATTGCCTTGATGGTTGCAACAGAGGTCAGGGGGAAATCGTGACACTGAGCATCTCTCTACTCCACCTTTCATGCAGAGCTGCTTGCACCTGCAGGGAGCACTGAGAGTGTGAGTGAGTCCCCGAGGTGTTGGAAGAAGAAAGGACAGAGCTGGAGAGTGGGGGCGGGGGTGGGGGTGGGGGCAGTTTGTTCCAGCTCTCCTCTCCTCTGCAGGAAGTCCAAATTTTTACTTGACAAGTCAGAGAGTCATATAAGAGAGAGAGAGAAAGAGAGAGAACAGAGATGAATGACAGTGCTGCTGACTGCAGAGCTGGACCTGGGCCCTAACCTGAAGATAAAGAGAGAGAGAGAGAGAGAGAGAGAGAGAGAGAGAGAGAGAGAGAGAGGGAGGGAGAGAGCGATACACAGAGAGAAAGAGAGTGAGTGAGAGAGAGAGGGGGAGAGAGGAGGAGGAGAGAGCACGCCTGAGAGACGGAGAGGGAGAGAGAGAAAGAGAGAGAGAGAGGGAGAGAGACGCTGCTGACATTGTAGTTGCAGAGATCCGTGTGAGACAGGTGAGATGATGCTGCTCGGGCTGGGGTTCTCAAAGTGAGTGGGAGAGAGGATCTGGGGGAAGGGAGGGGGTTTTTGTTCTCTTTCTAGGTCTTTTGGAGTCTTAATCCTCGGTCTCAGTTTGCAGATGCCGACAGATGTGCCGACAGAAGAAGACAGGCTCAACCCGGAGGAGAAAGAGAGCAAGGTAGGAGGCAGGAGGCAGAGTGAGCTCAGAGATAAACACCTCAGATAATAACATCCTGACTTTGATCAGCCAATCAGGTTTGGGGTAAAAATGTGGGATGTGATGATGTTTGATACTCTGGAGATTCATTGGGCTGTGTGTGGGTCTGTTTGTTTAGGTGGGTGGAGGAGCAGAGTGGGGGTGTCCTCACTTACTACTGGTTCTTTTTTCATCCAACTCCAGGAAATTCTTTCAGCTTTATCAGCATCTTAAAAATATGTGTATTTTCATATTTCT
>RPOG01001978.1:5231-24226 GCA_008086565.1 Thalassoma bifasciatum
GTCCACATCATCATTGTGGACCAGAATGACAACGCTCCTGTCATTGTGTCTCCGTGGCGTGCTCACGGCTCAGTGGTGGAGGAGAAGATCCCCAGGTCCACTGATAAAGGCTCTCTGGTTGCTAAAGTCATAGCTTTGGACACAGACTCTGTGCACAACTCTCGGATCACCTACCAGTTTCTGCAGGTGACTGACGCCACCTTGTTCAGTCTGGACCAGTACAACGGAGAGATCCGGACTATGAGGATGTTCAGCTACAGAGACCCACGGCACCAGAGACTGGTTGTTGTAGCCAAGGACAACGGGGAGCCTGCTCTGTCTGCTACAGTCACCATCAAGCTGTCCACAGTGGAGACTGCTGTGAAGACCTACTCTGACATGATTGAGGAGCCTCTGGGCTACGACATCTTCTCAGACCTCAACCTGTATCTGGTCATTGGTCTGGGCTCGGTGTCTTTCCTCCTGCTCATCACTATACTGGTCACTATTGTGCTCAAGTGTCAGAACAGCAAGCCCAGCAAAGCGGCTCCTCCCTGCAGGAACAGTGTGCTCAGTGAGAGGAACTCCACCATCGCAGACTCCACTCTGGTCTCCAACGATGCCTACTGGTACAGTCTGTTTCTGGCAGAGACCAGGAAAGGGAAGCTGGTGGTCAGACAGCCTGTGCCAAAGGGCTCCAGATACATCGTGTCCAGTTTACCAAGAGGCACAGGACTGACAGACACCAGTGACTCAGCAGCATCAACTCTGCAGGTAAGACAGTCAATAAAATTTTATCTATATATACTTTTCAAAGGTCTTCTTGTAATTGATATTCAGTGGATTTTTAAAAAACAAACAAACAAAAGAAACAACAAAAAACAGAAGAACAACAACAACAACAACAACAACAACAACGAAAATCCAGCCAAACAATAAGTTCATTGTTTGCCATGTTAGCGAACTCTTATTTAGATTGAAAAATAATGATTTAAGCTGAAACATTTTCCATTTCATCTTCTTACTGCACACTGCTGTTGAAATGCAAAAGGTGTCGCTGCATTCAAAGTAAAATGCCAGTCAATGATCGTCATGACGGTGAAGCGTACTGAGCAGGGCTCATCTACAACCGACCGGACAGCTCCGTGGTGCTGAAATCTCGGTTAATAAACGCGTCGTCTTTCCGAACGCTTGTACTCTCTTGATTTTTCTTTATGAGCATATACGGGAAAGGAGCAATGAAGACATTTTGCACATCAGCATAAACTTGTAATCTATCATCAAAGCAGAGAACACGCGCACACAACAATGGGACGCTTTTTAACAATGGAGCCCTGCAAGAGGTACGTGCTGCTGGTTGTTATTTTCGCTCTCGTCAGAGAAATATCGTCTTCAGTGACTCATTATTCGATACCCGAGGAGATGAAAGAAGGATCGGTTGTTGCAAACCTTGCAACTGATCTGACCTTGGATGTTCGGACACTTAAGCAGCGAAAGCTGCGACTCGATATCGTTTCAAACAAAAAATATCTGGATGTGAACAAAGAGACCGGGGATCTGTATGTTGTGGAAAAGATAGATCGAGAACATCTTTGTCCCACAAAGTCTTCGGCTTGCTACCTTAAACTGGAAGCAATCCTAGAGAACCCACTGCGCATCTTTAACATAGAAGTAGAAATTTTGGATATGAACGACAACGCCCCTCAGTTTAGAAGAGACGCCATTCATCTGGACATCTCTGAGTCGACACAGAAAGGGGAGAGGTTTTCTCTAAGTAATGCAGTTGATCCAGATGTTGGAGGTAATTCAGTAAAAACATATCGTCTAAGTAAAAGTGAGCATTTTGATATTGAGGTACAAACGGGAAGAGATGGGTCGAAATTTGCCGATTTGATATTAGCAAAAGCATTGGACCGAGAGCAGCAGGCTGTTCATAACTTGATCCTCACAGCTGTAGATGGAGGCTCACCTGCTCGATCTGGGACTGCGAGTGTTATTGTCCATGTTTCGGACACGAATGACAATGCACCTACTTTTGGTAAATCAAGTTATAACATTAAAATACTTGAAAACTCTCCCATAGGGAGCATTGTTGTGCATCTAAATGCCACAGACTTAGATGAGGGATCAAACTCTGATGTAACTTACTCATACAGTTTATACACATCAGAGAAAACACAGGAAACATTTCACCTAAATCCTTCAACAGGTGAAATTACTGTCAAAGGAATGCTGAACTATGAAGACTTCAGGATTTATGATATGGAAGTTATAGCCACTGACAAAGGAGCAAACAGTTTGTCAGGACAGTGTAGCATCAAGATTCTGGTAGAGGACATGAATGATAACCATCCTGAAATCTCAGTTAAATCATTTCAGAGTCCAGTCAATGAAAACATAGAACTAGACACAGTGATAGCTGTAGTGAGTGTGAGTGATAAAGACTCTGGGGATAATGGAGTGGTTGATCTTCATATTCCAGATAATATGCCTTTCAAACTGAGAGAGACCACTGATAACTATTATCAGTTAGTGGTGTCAGAGCCCTTAGACCGTGAGAAGGTTCCAGAATATGACATCACTTTCACTGTGACAGACAGAGGCTCTCCTCCTCTGTCTGACAATGAGACTATGACGCTGNAAGTTCATTCTTCTCACTTGTTTGAGATCAGTCCTATCTACCACTTTTTATTTATTCATTTTTGATGCAATTTGCTACTCAACAGCTAATCGAAGTGGAACTCTGCAAGCTGCTTCTGTTTTTTTTTTTTTTTTTAAATTGAACTGTTAAGAACCAAAATGAAATAAAAAGAAAAAAATGAACAAGGTTCTGATCTCGGAACTGGACGAATGATGATTAAATAACAGTTGATTTAATGATAATTTGATATCTAGTAGGAGGGTTTGTTTCTAACAACGTTGTCGTTCCTCAGTGACAAGGGTGTAATTGCACGTGGGCCGTAAGGACGTGTCCCCACCAATCTCAAACAAAGGCTGAAATGTTTTCCACCAATATAAGGAGGAGGTTGAAGGGAAAAAAATTCACCCCATGCGATGTGGCACATAAAAGATCCAATCCTTTTCCACTTTAGCATCGCCTCTAAATATGTGAGACCGGTCTGTTTTTTCAACATTGGCCATGTAGATTGTCCCACTTGCAGCCCTCGCGAGTATTGACGATGCATGAGTGTGTAAGGATTTGGTCTCTGCTAGAATTCCCGCCTCTTACCTAAATGTCGCTCTCTGATTGGTTCTGCTGGCTTCTCGCTAATTTAATTGTGATTGGCCAGCCCTGCTGTCACTCAATCTGCTCAGAAAAGCTACTTTCAACCTGTTAGTTCGATAGTACAGGCCACAGAATCTGCAACCACGAGTGGAAGTAGGGCAACCAAAAAATAAAATATTTACAGATATCAATTCAAAAATTATGCTTATAATCAGAGGTGTCATGTACATTTATATTTATATTTGTGTCTGTTTGCGTGTGTGCAAGCGTAAGTGTGTATTCTTGGTAATTAGCATTCAAAAGATGTCACGGGAAAGAAAACTAGACACAAGATGCTTTATTAGGAGTCAAAGTATGAGTTACTTCAAAGGTTTATAACTGTAGAGGCTCAACAATGCAGATACAAAATGAAATGAAACATTTATTGCCAAAGAGATACACATATTAAATAATTTTGGTTTATTTTCATATTTTTGTGTGGCAGAGCACAACTGTATTTTAGAAACAGGAAAGAAAATGTGTAGGGTAAATACAAAAAAAACTCAAATTCTAAGTGCTCATGTGATTTTGTAGATCTATATTTTCAGAAAAAGAAATTAAATGCTCCAAAGCCAGCACTTATGATATGTGGGCAGTGTTCATGCTTTTGTAGTGGTTCACATATGATGCAAAGTTTAATACAGTTATTTGTACCACGGTGTAATGTTTTGGACAATTATTGAAATAAGTTTAAGTCATCTTTATTACATAGTCTGTAATTATGTCATCAGTCTTTTTTTTTGGGGGGGGGGGGCGCTATGTCCCTACCAATGCCAAAATCAAACCTTCGCCCTTGCTCAGTGACGTTTACTCTGAATGGCTTCGCTGTCAACCGGACGGGGTAGTTTTAGTAAATCTGCTCTGTATGTTCCTTTGTTTTGTCAATATCGATAACCTATGCCGTTTATGAAAATAAATCTATTAAATAATTAAACAAACCGTCAAATCAATCAAACAGTGTTCCCTGTACTCAGGGGATCGTTGAGAAACAAACCTGGTTTGCAGTAGTATCGAGTCACTCATATAAAGAATTTGATCTCAAGTGAGTACAAACATAAAATACGCTGCGTGTAAACCTCGGTTTAACTGTCTGGTAAGCTCCGAAAGGTGGCGCTGTTTCATCAGTAAAATGACAGCTTGTGGACGCCATGACAGAGGCTCAGTCTCCTCAGTAAAGATCTGAACGACCGGACAGCTCCGTGGTGCTGAAACGCCAGTGGGAAAATACGCTCATCTCTATACGGGTCTTAAGTAATCGCGGGATCAAGACTCTCTGGAGGCAGTTAAGGTCGAGGCCGTGTTTGCATTTTGTTACTGAGTACGTATGTGACATCGTGTTAAGTGGAGTACACAAGCGCACAACAACAATGGGACGCTTTGTAACAATGGAGCCCTGCAAAAGGTACGTGCTGCTGGTTGTTCTTGCTGCCATCGTCTGTGAAATATCGTCTTCAGTGACTCATTATTCAATACCCGAGGAAATGAAAGAAGGATCAGTCGTTGCGAATCTTGCAACTGATCTGAGCTTGGATGTGAAAACTCTGAAGCAGAGGAGAATGCGACTCGACATCATTTCAAATAAGAAATATCTGGACGTGAACAAAGAGACTGGTGAACTGTACATTGTGGAGAAAATTGACAGGGAACACATTTGTCCGTCAAAGTCATCTTGCTATCTGAAACTAGAGGTTATTTTGGAAAACCCGGTACGAATCTTTAACATGGAAGTAGAAATTTTGGATATAAACGACAACGCCCCGAAATTTAGAAGAGACGTAATTTATTTAGACATTTCTGAAGCAACACCTAGGGGGGAGAGATTTTCTTTGAGTAATGCAGTTGATCCCGATGTTGGAAGTAATTCAGTAAAGACGTATCATCTGAGCGAAAGTGAACATTTTAGTATTGAGGTTCAGACTATGAGGGAGGGGTCAAAATCAGCAGAGTTGATCTTAACAAAGGCCTTAGACCGAGAGCAGCAGGCTGTTCATAATCTGATCCTCACAGCTGTAGATGGAGGCTCACCTGCTCGATCTGGGACTGCTAAAGTAATTGTTCGGGTTTTAGACACAAATGATAATGCACCTACCTTTGATGAAACAAGTTATACAATACAAATATTAGAAAACTCTCCCATTGGGAGCGTTGTGGTTCATCTGAATGCAACCGATAAAGATGAGGGATCAAACTCTGATGTAACTTACTCATACAGTTTATACACATCTGAGAAAACACAGGAAACATTTCACCTAAATCCTTCAACAGGTGAAATTACTGTTAAAGGAATGCTGAACTATGAAGACTTCAGGATTTATGATATGGAAGTTATAGCCACTGACAAAGGAGCAAACAGTTTGTCAGGACAGTGTAGCATCAAGATTCTGGTAGAGGACATGAATGATAACCATCCTGAAATCTCAGTTAAATCATTTCAGAGTCCAGTCAATGAAAACATAGAACTAGATACAGTGATAGCTGTAGTGAGTGTGAGTGATAAAGACTCTGGGGATAATGGAGTAGTTGATCTTCATATTCCAGATAATATGCCTTTCAAACTGAGAGAGACCACTGATAACTATTATCAGTTAGTGGTGTCAGAGCCCTTAGACCGTGAGAAGGTTCCAGAATATGACATCACTTTCACTGTGACAGACAGAGGCTCTCCTCCTCTGTCTGACAATGAGACTGTGACGCTGGAGCTGCTGGATGTTAATGACAATGTTCCCCAGTTCCCTCAGTCATTTTATACCATACGAGTGATGGAGAATAACGCACCTGGAGCCCTGCTCAGCTCCCTCACTGCGTTTGACCCTGACCTCCATGAAAACCAGTATCTAGTTTATTTCATCCTGGAGAAGGAGATAGCCAACACCTCCATGTCCATGCTGTTCTCCATCAATCCAGAGAATGGAAATCTTTACGCACTGAAGACTTTTGACTATGAGATTGAGAAGGAGTTTCTTTTCCACATTGAGGCCAGAGACTCTGGCTCTCCTCCTCTCAGCAGCAACGTCACAGTCCACATCATCATTGTGGACCAGAATGACAACGCTCCTGTCATTGTGTCTCCGTGGCGTGCTCACGGCTCAGTGGTGGAGGAGAAGATCCCCAGGTCCACTGATAAAGGCTCTCTGGTTGCTAAAGTCATAGCTTTGGACACGGACTCTGTGCACAACTCTCGGATCACCTACCAGTTTCTGCAGGTGACTGACGCCACCTTGTTCAGTCTGGACCAGTACAATGGAGAGATCCGGACTATGAGGATGTTCAGCTACAGAGACCCACGGCACCAGAGACTGGTTGTTGTAGCCAAGGACAACGGGGAGCCTGCTCTGTCTGCTACAGTCACCATCAAGCTGTCCACAGTGGAGACTGCTGTGAAGACCTACTCTGACATGATTGAGGAGCCTCTGGGCTACGACATCTTCTCAGACCTCAACCTGTATCTGGTCATTGGTCTGGGCTCGGTGTCTTTCCTCCTGCTCATCACTATACTGGTCACTATTGTGCTCAAGTGTCAGAACAGCAAGCCCAGCAAAGCGGCTCCTCCCTGCAGGAACAGTGTGCTCAGTGAGAGGAACTCCACCATCGCAGACTCCACTCTGGTCTCCAACGATGCCTACTGGTACAGTCTGTTTCTGGCAGAGACCAGGAAAGGGAAGCTGGTGGTCAGACAGCCTGTGCCAAAGGGCTCCAGATACATCGTGTCCAGTTTACCAAGAGGCACAGGACTGACAGACACTAGTGACTCAGCAGCATCAACTCTGCAGGTATGGGGAAAACTTAAGTAAAAAAATTGAAGTTGTGCATTTACAAAATTGATTTGTTGCAAGGATTTTTACAGTTTCTGATTAGCTAGACCTCTTGCGACTGTGGGAAATATTGGCTGAACATACACATATCTCAATATTTCGGCAGCAGGTCTGTGTGCAGGCTTACTTTGAAAAAGTTTTACAGTGGTCGAAACAGAATCGAATGAAAAGTCTCTTCTTTTGCCAATAAAAAAAACATACTTGAGAAGCTCTGTAAACCTTTACCAGTTCATATCCACAAATGTAATATCTTCCAGGCTGACATGATCTGTGCTTTGACGGATTTTAATACCGATAGGAGAGGCAATGTGAACGGTAGGGTGAATATTCCAGGTGCTGAACCAGAGTAATTTGACTTTTTCTACAATGTACATGCAGTCTACAACACTTTGTTCTCAAACAAAAAAAGAAGTGAAATAAGGCTTTTAAAAACTCCAAACATTGAAAAGTTTCTCTTCAAAAAGCTCCAGGACATTAAATCTATTGGTTAATTTATTAGATCGTCACAAAGATCATTTGTTCACCTCTTTGATTTGCACTCATTCCTCTTGTTCTTCAACTTTTTAAGATATTTTTTTCAAATGGTTTCAAGTACGTATGTTGTCAATAATTGCGATCACTAAATTGCTCTTAGAATTTTACATTTTCAGGATCAGAAAAGTAAAAATAAGGCAAATAAATCTAATTTTTTTAAATTTCAGAACTACGAAATTATTTAAGGACTGTGTGTTGGGTTGAAGATCTGGTAGCCTTGAATTCACTCGTCTACGTGCTTGAAGTAGAAAAACGTCCACAGGACTCTGAAATAAAACCGACTAAACAATTTATTTAATCCGCACTTTTGGTTGCACAATTTTACTGGAGAATTCCATGTCAAGCTTTCCTAATCAAAAACTATAGTGTGGTAAAGAAATCATGTGGCTCGGTCCTTGCTTCAACCTCAAGTCTCTCTCACGTCGTTCTCACACTGCATCGACAATCCCCCCACCCCCACCCCTCTCTCTTAAAGTGACATTGACCTAAACTTCCTGCTTAAACTTCAATACCACACCGTTTTTAACTGTGCAACATATCCACATGAATCAAATCAAATTACTCTAGGTGACTTTAGCATATTTTTATAACTTAGCTTCCACATTGAAATCCCAAACAAAGATCAACTTTAACATGTGAATTAAACTAGGCCACGATTGACTGGGAATGCATTATTATTTCTTTGTATCAAATATAAATCTCTTTTTGTGACGTTGTTTTGTCCGTAATATTATTTATTGCAACATTTATTGAGAAAGTTTGTGACGAACAGTGTTGCTGTTCCCCGGTGACATGTACTCTGATCAGCATAACTCTAGACAGGTCAGGCATTTTTGGCTCTTGGCATTTTTTGTCCTTGTGCTTTTTTTGTTCTTCTATTGTATCAATTTCGATTACATTGTGTGAGTTATCCCTCTTTTTTCACAAATCAACCTTTCAATTATAACAATAAGTCCACCTTTCATCCCCATCAAAACATTGGATATCATTTATAAACTACGTTTGAAATCAATGCTATGAAGTAAATAATGTGAACAGCTTATTCATGCACTACATGAAAAAAAATAAATAAAATAAAATAACAACAGAAATTTGCTGCGTTTCAAACTGGACGAAATATCCTTGAAAGACCCAAAAGGTGGCGCTGTTTCATCAGTAAAATGACAGCTTGTGGACGCCATGACAGAGAATAAGTCTCATCAGGAAAGATCGGAACAACCGGACAGCTCCGTGGTGCTGAAACCCCGGTGGGAAAATACGCTCACTTTTCCCAGCGCCGCAAAACAATCCCAGGATTGATACTCTCGGGAGATGGTTCAAGTCGAGGCTGTTTAGCATCTTTCCTGACTGGACAATATATTGTTCAAAGAGGAGTACACGCGCGCACAACAATGGGACGCTTTGTAACAATGGAGCCCTGCAAAAGGTACGTGCTGCTGGTTGTTCTCGCTGCCGTCGTCAATGAAATATCGTCTTCAGTGACTCATTATTCGATACCCGAGGAAATGAAAGAAGGATCAGTAGTAGCAAATCTTGCAACTGATCTGACCTTGGATGTGAAAACACTAAAGCAGAGGAAGATGCGACTCGACATAATCTCAAATAAGAAATATTTGGATGTGAACAAAGACACGGGGGAGCTGTACGTCGTAGAGAAGATTGACAGAGAATATATCTGCAATACTAAGTCGTCAGCATCGTGTTACCTCAGACTGGAAGTTATTTTGGAAAACCCTTTACGTATCTTTAACATAGAAGTAGAAATCTTAGACATAAATGACAACGCCCCTCAGTTTAGAAGAGACGCAATTCATCTGGACATTTCTGAAGCGACGCCGAAAGGAGAGAGATTTTCTCTCAGTAATGCAGTTGATCCTGATGTTGGAACAAATTCAGTAAAAACGTATCATCTGAGTAAAAGTGAGCATTTTAACATTGAAGTTCAAACCGGAAGAGAGGGCTCAAAATTTGCTGAGTTGATTCTAACAAAGGCCTTAGACCGAGAGCAGCAGGCTGTTCATAATCTGATTCTGTCGGCTGTAGATGGAGGCTCACCTGCTCGATCTGGGACTGCAAGTGTAATTGTCCATGTTTCAGACACAAATGATAATGCACCTACTTTTGACAAAACCAATTATAACATTGAAATAATGGAAAACTCACCCATTGGGAGCATTGTTGTGCAACTTAATGCCACAGACTTAGACGAGGGATCAAACTCTGATGTAACTTACTCTTACAGTTTATACACATCAGAGAAAACACAGGAAACATTTCACCTAAATCCTTCAACAGGTGAAATTACTGTCAAAGGAATGCTGAACTATGAAGACTTCAGGATTTATGATATGGAAGTTATAGCCACTGACAAAGGAGCAAACAGTTTGTCAGGACAGTGTAGCATCAAGATTCTGGTAGAGGACATGAATGACAACCATCCAGAGATTTCCATTAAATCATTTCAGAGTCCAGTCAATGAAAACATAGAACTAGACACAGTGATAGCTGTAGTGAGTGTGAGTGATAAAGACTCTGGGGATAATGGAGTGGTTGATCTTCNGGATCAAACTCTGATGTAACTTACTCATACAGTTTATACACATCAGAGAAAACACAGGAAACATTTCACCTAAATCCTTCAACAGGTGAAATTACTGTCAAAGGAATGCTGAACTATGAAGACTTCAGGATTTATGATATGGAAGTTATACGGTGACTGTTTCCTCGTTTGTCAAACAGTCCTGTCACATCGTAGTTCTAAGACCATCTCCTGTACTTACTGTTGGTAGGTCTCTAAAGGTAATTTAGTAAAGTCTCAGGTCAGTTACTTTTGTATCTTGATCTGTGTCACTATCGACATCACTCACACTCACTATTTCTGAGACCCCTATTACCTCACCAACTAGAAGGTATTCCAGATAATATGCCTTTCAAACTGAGAGAGACCACTGATAACTATTATCAGTTAGTGGTGTCAGAGCCCGTAGACCGTGAGAAGGTTCCAGAATATGACATCACTTTCACTGTGACAGACAGAGGCTCTCCTCCTCTGTCTGACAATGAGACTATGACGCTGGAGCTGCTGGATGTTAATGACAATGTTCCCCAGTTCCCTCAGTCATTTTATACCATACGAGTGATGGAGAATAACGCACCTGGAGCCCTGCTCAGCTCCCTCACTGCGTTTGACCCTGACCTCCATGAAAACCAGTATCTAGTTTATTTCATCCTGGAGAAGGAGATAGCCAACACCTCCATGTCCATGCTGTTCTCCATCAATCCAGAGAATGGAAATCTTTANGTCACAGTCCACATCATCATTGTGGACCAGAATGACAACGCTCCTGTCATTGTGTCTCCGTGGCGTGCTCACGGCTCAGTGGTGGAGGAGAAGATCCCCAGGTCCACTGATAAAGGCTCTCTGGTTGCTAAAGTCATAGCTTTGGACACAGACTCTGTGCACAACTCTCGGATCACCTACCAGTTTCTGCAGGTGACTGACGCTACCTTGTTCAGTCTGGACCAGTACAACGGAGAGATCCGGACTATGAGGATGTTCAGCTACAGAGACCCACGTCACCAGAGACTGGTTGTTGTAGCCAAGGACAACGGGGAGCCTGCTCTATCTGCTACAGTCACCATCAAGCTGTCCACAGTGGAGACTGCTGTGAAGACCTACTCTGACATGATTGAGGAGCCTCTGGGCTACGACATCTTCTCAGACCTCAACCTGTATCTGGTCATTGGTCTGGGCTCGGTGTCTTTCCTCCTGCTCATCACTATACTGGTCACCATTGTGCTCAAGTGTCTCTTGTCGTTCGGGTGCAAAGCGGCTCCTCCCTGCAGGAACAGTGTGCTCAGTGAGAGGAACTCCACCATCGCAGACTCCACTCTGGTCTCCAACGATGCCTACTGGTACAGTCTGTTTCTGGCAGAGACCAGGAAAGGGAAGCTGGTGGTCAGACAGCCTGTGCCAAAGGGCTCCAGATACATCGTGTCCAGTTTACCGAGAGGCACAGGACTGACAGACACAAGTGACTCAGCAGCGTCAACTCTGCAGGTATAGGGAATTCTTTCATATCAAAATTGAAGTTGTGTGTTTACAAAATTGATTTGTTGCAAGGATTTTTACAGTTTCTGATAAGCTAGACCTCTTGAGCCTGCGGGACATATTGGCTGAACATACACAAATCTCCATATTTCGGCAGCAGGTCTGTGTGCAGGCTAACTTTGAAAAAGTTTTACAGTGGTCTAAACAGAACCGAAACAGAAGTCTCTTCTTTTGCCAATAAAAAAACCATACTTGTGAAGCTCTGTAGATATATACCAGTTCATATCCACAAATGTAATATCTTCCAGGCTGACATGATCTGTGCTTTGACGGATTATAATACCAATAGGAGAGGCAATGTGAACGGTAGGGTGAATATTCCAGGTGCTGAACCAGGGGTATTTCACGTTTTCTACAATGTACATGCAGTCCAGAAGACTTTGATCTCAAACAAAAAAAGAAGTGAAATAAGGCTTTTAAAAACTCCAAACATTGAAAAGTTTCTCTTCAAAAAGCTCCAGGACATTAAATATATTGGTTCATTTATTACATTGTCAAAAAGATCATTTGTACTCTTTTTTTGGAGACTCATATCTCTTGTTCTTCAACTTTTTAAGATATTTTTTTTCCAAATGGTTTTTAAACACGTATGTTGTCAAGAACTAATATTTCTAAACTGCTTACTTTTTCAGGACCAGAAAAGTAATAAAAAGCATATAAATCCAATTTTCTTATGTCAGAACAACAAAATGATTTAAGGACTGTGTGTTGGGTTGAAGATCTGCTAGCCTTGAATTCACTCGTCTCCGTGCTTGAAGAGGAAAAACGTCCACAGGACTCTGACATAAAACTGATAAATAATTTCTTTAATCCAAACTGTTGGTTAAACAATTTTACTGAAGGATTTTATGTTAAGCTTTCCTAATCAAGAACGATTGTACTGTAAAGAAATCATGTGGCTCGGTCCTTGCTTCAACCTCAACTCTCTCTCACGTCAATCTCACACTGCATGGACTATCCCCTCCACCCCTCTCTCTTAAAGTGACATTGACCTAAACTTCCTGCTTAAACCGCAATACCACACCGTTTTTAACTATGCAACATATCCATATGAATCAAATCAAATTACTCAAGTTGACTTTAGCATATTTTTATAATTCAGCTTCTGCAATAAAATAACAAACAATGATCAACTTCAACGTGTATGAATTAAACTAGGCCCCGATTGACTGGGAATGCATAATTATTTCTTTGTACCAAATATAAATCACTTCTTGTGACCTTGTTTTGTCCGTAATATTATTTATTGCAACATTTAATGAGAACGTTTGTGACGAACAGTGTTGCTGTTCCCCAGTGACTTGATCTCTGGTTAGCATCACTGGAAACAGGTCAGGAAGTTTGGTTCTTTTGCTTTATATGTTCCTCTATTGTGTCAATTTCAATCACCTTGTGTGAGTTATCCTTGTTTTTTTTTCAAGTTCAGAAATCAACCTTTCAGTCATAACAATAAGTCCACCTATCACCCTCATCAAAACACATGATATCATAGAGTACGTTCGATTAGAATGCGATAAAGTAAATAATGTGAACACTTTAATCGTGCACTAAATGAAAAAAAAAGAAAGGAATATACTGCGTTTCAAACTGGACGAAATATGCTTGAAAGACCCAAAAGGTGGCGCTGTTTCATCAGTAAAATGACAGCTTGTGGACGCCATGACAGAGAATAAGTCTCATCAGGAAAGATCGGAACAACCGGACAGCTCCGTGGTGCTGAAACCCTGGTGGGAAAATACGCTCACTTCTCCCAGCGCCGCAAAACAATCCCAGGATTGAGACTCACAGGAAATGGTTCAAGTCGAGGCTGTTTAGCATTGTGTTACAAACCAGACGAAATATCGTTTTGAGAGGAGTATAAGCGCACTAACAATGGGACGCTTTGTAACAATGGAGCCCTGCAAGAGGTACGTGCTGCTGATCGTTCTTGCTGCGTTTGTCAAAGAAATATCGTCTTCAGTGACTCATTATTCGATACCCGAGGAAATGAAAGAAGGATCAGTCGTTGCAAATCTTGCGACTGATCTGAGCTTGGATGTTCGGACACTGAAGCAAAGAAAGCTGCGACTCGACATCGTTTCAAGTAAAAAATATCTGGACGTGAACAAAGAGACTGGTGAACTGTATGTTGTGGAAAAGATTGACAGAGAATACATTTGCACTACAAAGTCATCCGCTTCTTGCTACCTAAGACTAGAGGTAATATTAGAAAATCCGGTACGAATCTTTAACATCGAAGTAGAAATTTTAGACATAAACGACAACGCCCCACAGTTCAGAAGAGACGTCATATACTTAGACATTTCTGAAGCTACACCAAAAGGGGAGAGATTTTCCCTGAGTAATGCAGTCGATCCTGATGTCGGAATTAACTCGGTGAAAACATATCATCTAAGTGAAAGTGAGCATTTTAATATTGAGGTACAGACCGTAAGGGAGGGATCAAAATTTGCCGAGCTTATCTTAACCAAGGCCTTAGACAGAGAGCAGCATGCTGTTCATAATTTGATCCTCACAGCTGTAGATGGAGGTTCCCCTGCTCGATCTGGCACTGCGAAAGTAATCGTTCGTGTTTTAGACACGAATGATAATGCACCTACTTTTGACAGAAAGAGTTATAACATCAAATTATTAGAAAACTCTCCCATTGGGAGCATCGTTGTTCATCTGAATGCGACCGATTTGGATGAAGGATCAAACTCTGATGTAACTTACTCATACAGTTTATACACATCAGAGAAAACACAGGAAACATTTCACCTGAATCCTTCAACAGGTGAAATTACTGTCAAAGGAATGCTGAACTATGAAGACTTCAGGATTTATGATATGGAAGTTATAGCCACTGACAAAGGAGCAAACAGTTTGTCAGGACAGTGTAGCATCAAGATTCTGGTAGAGGACATGAATGACAACCATCCAGAGATTTCTATTAAATCATTTCAGAGTCCAGTCAATGAAAACATAGAACTAGACACAGTGATAGCTGTAGTGAGTGTGAGTGATAAAGACTCTGGGGATAATGGAGTGGTTGATCTTCATATTCCAGATAATATGCCTTTCAAACTGAGAGAGACCACTGATAACTATTATCAGTTAGTGGTGTCAGAGCCCTTAGACCGTGAGAAGGTTCCAGAATATGACATCACTTTCACTGTGACAGACAGAGGCTCTCCTCCTCTGTCTGACAATGAGACTATGACGCTGGAGCTGCTGGATGTTAATGACAATGTTCCCCAGTTCCCTCAGTCATTTTATACCATACGAGTGATGGAGAATAACGCACCTGGAGCCCTGCTCAGCTCCCTCNCGCTCCTGTCATTGTGTCTCCGTGGCGTGCTCACGGCTCAGTGGTGGAGGAGAAGATCCCCAGGTCCACTGATAAAGGCTCTCTGGTTGCTAAAGTCATAGCTTTGGACACAGACTCTGTGCACAACTCTCGGATCACCTACCAGTTTCTGCAGGTGACTGACGCCACCTTGTTCAGTCTGGACCAGTACAACGGAGAGATCCGGACTATGAGGATGTTCAGCTACAGAGACCCACGGCACCAGAGACTGGTTGTTGTAGCCAAGGACAACGGGGAGCCTGCTCTGTCTGCTACAGTCACCATCAAGCTGTCCACAGTGGAGACTGCTGTGAAGACCTACTCTGACATGATTGAGGAGCCTCTGGGCTACGACATCTTTTCAGACCTCAACCTGTATCTGGTCATTGGTCTGGGCTCGGTGTCTTTCCTCCTGCTCATCACTATACTGGTCACCATTGTGCTCAAGTGTCAGAACAGCAAGCCCAGCAAAGCGGCTCCTCCCTGCAGGAACAGTGTGCTCAGTGAGAGGAACTCCACCATCGCAGACTCCACTCTGGTCTCCAACGATGCCTACTGGTACAGTCTGTTTCTGGCAGAGACCAGGAAAGGAAAGCTGGTGGTCAGACAGCCTGTGCCAAAGGGCTCCAGATACATTGTGTCCAGTTTACCGAGAGGCACAGGACTGACAGACACAAGTGACTCAGCAGCATCAACTCTGCAGGTAAACGAATCAAATTTGTTATACAATATTTCAAACTTTCCTGCTTTTCAATTATTTATTCCATGATTTAGTTAACTCCTGCAATTTTGATAAATAAAATGAATCTTAAAAAGATAAATAAAAACAACAACAACAGCAACATCATCATCATCAACAACAACAACAAAATGATCGGCAGAAGGGCAAAAGCTCGCTTGATCTTGATTTTCAGTATGAATACAAACCATGAAAGAGGGCCTCATGATCCTGCTGTCTTTTTGGGTTTTAAGCAGGAAGTGTCAGAGAAGTTTCCCTTCTTTTTATATTAAGTCAAAAACCGTCCTCGTGTACTTTGATGGCGATTTGACAGAGAATTAATTAGGCAGAATAGACAACGATGTCAGCAGGGTGGACAGCTCGAGGTGCTGAATCACATTTTTCCCCATATTCGAAGCCTTAATAATTTATTCAAGACTTCCATCTTCGAAGCAAAACATATGGGCCATTTAGCTTAAAGCCCTAAAATATATCACAATTAATTTTGTGAAACATTTTAGTCTAAGCCCATCCATCAGTGTCTTAAATTTGACAACAACGTCATTTCTGCTCCTCCCTTTCCAGGACATAGGACTCTCAGTTTTACACAAAATGGATTTTCTGTTCTTTTTTTTTTTTTTAATCTTTAGACTGAAATTGAGATAAATAAACGGAGAATCAAAGCTGAACTTAAATGCTAAACTAGGAAACCTCGGTATGTGTTTCTTGTGTTGTGCTTGCAAACTTTTTGAGAATTCGAAAGCAGAAAACATCCTGCAGCCATCAGATCGCAAAGCTAGATAAATGATGATTTAAGAACAGGGGACTTTTTTTCAAACAAGAAGGTGCTTTGAGTTACGTCAACGCGTGAGTAATAATAATAATAATAATAATAATAATAATAATAATAATAATAATAATAATATCTTAGGAGGGAGTTTGCTTCTGACCGCGTCGCTGTTTCTCAGTAAAATACATACTTGTGACATCACGGTCGCCATGACAGGAACCATTTCACAAGAAGAAGGAGAACGGAGGAATAACTGCAAGTGAACAGCGCTTGGTGCTGAATTTCGTTTTCAAGCATTTTTCTTCGCCTCTTGGATCTAGTTTCTGTAATTATTGAGGTTTTGAATGCTGCGTTGAAGGATCTTCAGGACTTCATTGAAAAAGAGATCTGAAGAAACAATGGAAGGTTTTCTATGTACGGGGGATTGGAAGCGGTATGTGCTTTCTATTCTACTCCTGGTTGAAATTTTAAATTCAACTTCAGCTGTGACACATTACTCTGTTCCAGAAGAATTAGAAGAAGGTTCCGTTGTGGCAAATTTAGTCGGAGATTTGGGACTCGATGTGAAAACCTTGGTCGCACGGAAAATGCGCATAGAAGCCATTACTAACAGAAAATATCTGGACGTGAACAAAGAGACTGGGGAGCTCTACATTGTTGAACGAATTGACAGAGAGTCTCTGTGCCCCGCCAAGACATCTTGTTATATGAAAATGGAAGCAATAATAGAAAATCCGAAAAGAATATTCTATATTGAGATAGAAATAATGGACATAAATGACAACGCACCCCACTTCAGGAGGGACACGATAGATTTGGATATATCAGAGGCTACGCAGGCTGGTGAACGCTTTTCTGTCAGCAATGCAGTCGATCCTGACGTTGGATCAAACTCTGTGAAAACATATCACTTAAGTGAAAGCGATTATTTCACAATAGAAATACAAACAGGGAGAGATGGATCAAAATTTGCCGATTTGATACTAAAGAAGAGTTTAGACAGGGAGCAGCAGGCTGTTCACAATTTAATTCTTACGGCAGTAGATGGCGGTATACCGTCTCGATCGGGTACTGCAAGCATTGTGGTTCATGTTTTAGACACAAACGACAACGCCCCTGTGTTTATGGAAAACAGTTACCAATTCAGTGTGATGGAAAATTCTCCTATTGGAAGTCTCGTTGTCCAACTGAATGCGACCGATTTAGATGAAGGATCAAACTCTGATGTAATATACTCATACAGTCTGTATACATCAGAGAAAACTCAAGCAATGTTTAGTTTGAACCCAAAATCTGGCGAATTGACTGTCAAAGGAATGCTGAACTATGAAGACTTCAGGATTTATGATATGGAAGTTATAGCCACTGACAAAGGAGCAAACAGTTTGTCAGGACAGTGTAGCATCAAGATTCTGGTAGAGGACATGAATGACAACCATCCAGAGATTTCCATTAAATCATTTCAGAGTCCAGTCAATGAAAACATAGAACTAGACACAGTGATAGCTGTAGTCAGTGTGAGTGATAAAGACTCTGGGGATAATGGAGTAGTTGATCTTCATATTCCAGATAATATGCCTTTCAAACTGAGAGAGACCACTGATAACTATTATCAGTTAGTGGTGTCAGAGCCCTTAGACCGTGAGAAGGTTCCAGAATATGACATCACTTTCACTGTGACAGACAGAGGCTCTCCTCCTCTGTCTGACAATGAGACTATGACGCTGGAGCTGCTGGATGTTAATGACAATGTTCCCCAATTCCCTCAGTCATTTTATACCATACGAGTGATGGAGAATAACGCACCTGGAGCCCTGCTCAGCTCCCTCACTGCGTTTGACCCTGACCTCCATGAAAACCAGTATCTGGTTTATTTCATCCTGGAGAAGGAGATAGCCAACACCTCCATGTCCATGCTGTTCTCCATCAATCCAGAGAATGGAAATCTATACGCACTGAAGACTTTTGACTATGAGATTGAGAAGGAGTTTCTTTTCCACATTGAGGCCAGAGACTCTGGCTCTCCTCCTCTCAGCAGCAATGTCACAGTCCACATCATCATTGTGGACCAGAATGACAACGCTCCTGTCATTGTGTCTCCGTGGCGTGCTCACGGCTCAGTGGTGGAGGAGAAGATCCCCAGGTCCACTGATAAAGGCTCTCTGGTTGCTAAAGTCATAGCTTTGGACACAGACTCTGTGCACAACTCTCGGATCACCTACCAGTTTCTGCAGGTGACTGACGCCACCTTGTTCAGTCTGGACCAGTACAACGGAGAGATCCGGACTATGAGGATGTTCAGCTACAGAGACCCACGGCACCAGAGACTGGTTGTTGTAGCCAAGGACAACGGGGAGCCTGCTCTGTCTGCTACAGTCACCATCAAGCTGTCCACAGTGGAGACTGCTGTGAAGACCTACTCTGACATGATTGAGGAGCCTCTGGGCTACGACATCTT